>VZTL01075997.1:116179-128859 GCA_013400535.1 Scopus umbretta
GCACGGGCAGCGTCGCGGCAGCTCGGCCGGGTGGTTGAGCAGAGGGTCCTTGCTCTTTATTTCGGTCTTTTTTGGTTTTTTTTTTCCCCCCTTTTCTTTAATAGCCAGCTGCCTGGCTGGCGCAGCTGGGGTCGCCTCAGGTGGCCGGCGGGTTCCCCCCGCGCTCCCCGGCCGAAGGGGCAGCGCCGTGCCTGGGGGGGCGAGGGAGGCCAAACCCCGCGGTACCCCGAGCCCTGAGCCCCCTCCTGCCCCTTTCCCTTCCAGCGGTGCAGGCTCCTTAACCCCCCCGTTTCCTTCTCTAGAGATGTGTTTTGGGATACAATTTGGGGGGGGGTCATAGGCAGAGGGAGATACGTTGCCGGCGTTCGTGCCCTCCGTGGTAATTCAGCGATGCTAATGAAAAATAACGGGGTAAAAATGGGAATAATCCAGCCACACCCCGTTTCCAGGGCACTTTGCTCTGTGTGTCCGGTCTCTCCCTCATAAATGCTTGATCGGCAAGGTAAATCAACCCCCTGCTTGAGGGCGTTTCTTTTTTTTTCGTGGCTTTAATTGTAGCCAACTATTTGTTTTCTGTTGGGTTTTCTCTCCCCTTTCAGAGGAAAGACGGTTCTGTAGGATTATGGCATAAACCGGTTCACAGTTATCCCCCCCTCCCTTATTTAATCTTAATTAGAATAACGTGAGGTACCCCACTGAAATGTGTGGGACCACTTGCAGGGCGAGGAATGACTCTGAGACCAGGAAGAATTTAATCCATACGGAGCGTATTCACCGGTGAATTCTCCCGTCCCTCGTTTTTTTGCATAGAATCTGCGTTTTAACCGGCGCTGTGTATGAGCAAGACGAGTCGCTACGCCCGAAAATAATTACAGAGAGCCGCCAACGGGCGCTTGTTCAGGGGCTTTGGCAAGGGTGCCGACCCAGTGAAGAAGAGCTGTTTTGCAATAGGTGACGCTGTTCGGCCCCGCGTTATCGCGGAGGGAAGATTCTGTCCGTATAACCGTAAGGGCACGAGACAATCCAGTCTAAGGAAGAGCTCGAACAAAAACATCCTCACCCCACCCCATTGTGCTTGGAACGTTGTCTGGATCTCCACACAGTGGGGGATTTTATATAGCACGTTGGTCTTGTATTTAAGCAGAGGGAGTACCTGCTTGGTCTTACCTCTGAATTGGAAAGGTTTGTTTGTGTCGGTATGTAAATCCATACGAGGAAGTAAAACAATCAAATGGCCAAGTGCAAACCCAGTGTTTTCATTTGCCTGTTAGATTACCTGGCAACAGTGGCATCCTCAGGGAGAGGTTTTGAAGATCTAAGGAATGGAAGCGGGTGTTTCCATCTCTTCTTGTTTATCCATGTGTGCGTCATTTCTCGTTCTGCCATTGTTTTCCGAGCAAAGTGGCCCAGAGCCTTTCAAGGTTGAAGCATGAAGTGCGTGCCACTGCTGCCAAATGAATGCTTAGAAAGCGTCTCCTATATCGAGTGTCCGTATCCAGTCCTCCAACAGCCGGAGCATCTTCATTTTACTCAACAACGTAATGCATGTTTGGATATCTTTTTAAAGTTATCTTTCACACCTAGCAAATATTAATCGGGCATTTTCAATTGGCAAATGTAAACCAAAAACATTCTTAATCGCTCAGCTTGGATGCAGTAGACGTTGGTGCCTCGGGTCTGGTATTGCATTAGCTGTTACGAAGCTTTACCCTGAGCAACTTATTGCAGAAATATGGCTCCAGGCTTTAATATTCCTTTTTAAATCCTAAGAATAATTTTCTTAAAACCTAAAAATAGCTAATTTTTATGATGAGAAAGAGACACCCTAGAATAGCCAAGAGTACAAGAATTCCAGATAGAATTCCAGATGCACACGTACTGCGTTTTGGCCAGGTAGGCGCAATTTCTTTTGGGAACAGTGATGAAAGTGCCATGTGCAAGAGCTCCAAAATCAAAAGTAATGTAGCCTGTTTTCAGGTCCTGAACTACTTTTGCTGAACGAAGCTGCATTGCGCCATCCAACATGCCCTCTATCTGTTCTGTGGAAGTTGATCCCTTTTGTGTGGATAATTAAATATTAATTGAGCCAGATGAGTTTGATCTGTGTATTGGGAGAGACGGAGGGAAACGCATCTCGGATGCAGCATTCAGCTGGGTCTTCTGTATTCCAGGAGGGCGTCCTGGCTAGGAAGCGATGTAGGGTTTTCTCTAATTTTCAGCAGTACCCCAGGGTTTTGGGTTTTTTTGCACACGTACTTCAAAATGAAAAGGTTTCGGTTTCATCCTAATACAGGATAGGAAAAACTGAAATTTTTGTGAAATGGAGAAAACGAGTACCCACCCAAAACCAAATTTAGCCCTTGTGGTGATGTTTGTGGCTTTGCGCGTTGCGGCGAGTCGGTGGGCTGCCTTAATAGGTTTGTGAGTCCAACGGTGAGGTTGCGTCCAGTTTTCCTGTGGTACTTCGCCTCCATGTGATAACTGGCGTACGGTAAAATTCGCGTTCCTGGGAGAAAAAAAAATCATGCTAAATTTCTGTGTTCATCCAGTTCTAGTGTCAGAGAGCACGGGATGCGTTCTGCTGGAGGCAGAAGTGAACTTGTTCTGTTGGAGGTGTAACTGCGTGGAAACCCGGTGAGAGCAGCACTTGGTGTGCGTGGGTCCTCTCGTCTTGGTAGCCCATGTACCGTTTGTGTTGAAGGAGCAGCGTAGCAAGTCCACGTGAATTTATATTACGTTAGGTTTTTGAGGCTTTCTTCTGTATTTTGCCAAGCGTATTGTGAAGCGTCCAAGTACCAAATGCCTATAATTCCTCTCAAAGATGGTGGGTTTTTTTTTTCATTGTAGAGTGTTTCAGTTGAAAACCAGCTACTGTTGGTCATCATGCAGACAATGAGGCATATTCCTATATCTGGTACCGAAAGCAGCAGCGGCGAAGGGGTTTCCAGAAACCACGGGTTCTTACTCTGCTGCTCATAAAGCACGCACCATTGATGGATCGATACAAAAATAATCCATCTTCCCTTATGACTGAATTCCGGTCTTGTCACTTGTATTGCTTATTCTTTAAGAGAAATTAAAACCTTGGAGTCAGGCTCATCCTATAAAAGGGTTGGAGGAAGGTGTAATGCTGACTTAAAGGAAGATAAGTGAGACTTCTCTTCCTAACCTAAGCAACGTCTCCTATTTTAAATGTATCTATGGAAAAAAATTAAATTGGATGTATTAGGTGAGGTACTTCCAGAGGAAGTTGTGTACTCGTTAATGGAATCATTACACTGTGCAAGCTAATGCTTTTAATTCATTTTGATTACTTAAGACTGTTTGTGCCATGCCTAAGGTAATTGAGACCCCTTTTGGAATACAAGCGCACTTTTGGTCACCTGACTTCAAGAATAAGAGTCCAAGTGTACACAAAACATGCAGAGAGGGATTGCTAGAAGGGAGAGCCTGTCTTAAGCAAAAACTAGAAGAGTTTAGCTTTAGCGTGCTACAAGGCTGTCTGAGGGGAAGAGGAAACAAGGCTCTTGAGCAGCCTTCTGATAGGTCTAATTGGGTAAAGAACCAAGAGAAACTTGGCTCATGATGAGTGAGCTGTGATTTCTCTGACGTATCCCTGGGCTGGATTCAACTGAAGGAGCTCCCTCGCGCTCCCGTGTGCCTGTGTTCTCACCTATGGCATTTACGGTGCCATAATAATATTGCGCAACAGTTTCAGCGATGGTAAATGTGGCTACTTAAGTCTTTTAAAATGTTTGTTTACCTGGTTATTTTACTCTTCCCCGCTACCAAATTTAGTGGAAAATGGAATGCCACCGGAAGAAAAAACTTGAACTGGTGTCCATCTCTCCCGAAAGTCAGTACGGGGGCTTGTATGACAGCAGTTCCGATCGTCTGGGTGGCGTTTCCTCTCCGTTGCCTTCATTTCACACTTGCAAAGTCCCACTTGGCCTTCTCCAGTTGCTGCCGTTTCCCTCGCTATCCTGTTTTACTGGTGGCAGACAAATCGCTGTTCTGTTCGGTGATCCAACCGAGGTGAAACCAGAGCATGGTATGCCGCCTCTTCTAAGAGAGATCGCGTCCTCTAGTTGTAGAAGACAGGAGGTTTACCTTCAGAAGATACACGGTAAACTGAGCAGGCAGAAAGAGCCAACGAGGAAAAACACAGTCTTTTCTTTCATTCAGGACTAGGATATCTAAAAGGCTTTACCACAAAGCCGACATGGTTGCTATAAGTTAACCCAACTCGCTGGTGTAAAGCGTTGTTAATTTTGCTAGTAATATAGCTCCCTGACCCTGGAAGGTTTTATTCTTCTTTTGGCCGAACCAGTTTTAGGGAGAAATGGTGCTGGAATTTGCTCTGGGAAGAAGAGAACAGATGGAGAAGACGACAAACTTATTTTTAGGTCACGGAGGTAAGAGGCAGGTTTGTGAAGAGTCTTTTAAGGATCCAACTGGCCGTATTCCTGAATGTCTGTGCTACGTTTCAACATAGTATGTGCCAGCGTAAATCTGATGCAACACCACTGATATTCTTGCATTAGAGAGATCAGGTTTTGCTCATTCCCTTGGCCTTTTCTTCCGATCGCAAGGCTTCCAGCATGTTTTGTGCCAGGTGTAAAACTAACATCATAGCTACAAATGCTTTGATGTATTTTTTTTTTTTCTTCTCTCCTTCCTTGCCTGTCCCCTCTAGTTTTAGTTGCTATGTGTAATGGTACCAAAGGAAGGACGATGTGTATTTATCCCGCCATGAGATAAAGCGCCTTGCCTCTGTCGCTAGTTGCCACAGAGCAAGCATCACTTTTGGTGATTGCACCAGCACAACGCTTCTTACAATAATGTTCCTTGCAAAATTAAAACCAAAAATTAGAGATATTTCTGAATGTAAATATGAAGAAAACTTAAATCACACAGGATGGTTCTGGAAACTCAGAGGTGACAGTGCCCTTCTCTCACGGCAGCCCCATGGCGGGTGGCACTCTGGAGAAATAATTTCCATTTAATTTCCATCCATGAGGCGGGGAAAATAGCAACGGGTAGTATAGCAGAACAGCTGGACTGCAGCGTTTCGTGTTGTCGTTGCGGCAGGTTTTCTAGCATCGTAAAGGGTGTAAGACAGAGAGGGCAGGTGATGCCGGCCACACGGCTGAGCCTGCCTTTTCTAGGTCTTTATGTTCTGGTGTAACAGGGTCACTGCAAGCATTATTGTGCTCTGTTGTACTGATGGAATAAGCAGGGAACAAGTCTCGGAATCGACACAAGTGCTTATAAGGTTGCGTTTATTCATTGCGGGCTTTAAAGTTAATATATATATTACTTTTAGAAATGTGTTTTGTTTTTTTTTTTAAATAGAGTAATAGGAACCTACGATGGGATGGAGTTACTGTAGCGGATTTGTAGAGGTGCTACATTTCACAGATTAAATACTGTGAAGATGACAAGGAGGAAATCATCTGGATAAGAGCGGGGAATTTTATACAGAACCGCGTGAGGTGTTGCGCCTGCATCCTCCTGCCACGCGTTCCGGGCTCCCGATTTCTCTTTCGCAGCTCTTGCTCATTTTCACCAATGGTTGGCAAACATCGGGTGAGTCAGAGAAGCAAATCCCTCTTTCCCCAGCCAGCTTCCCTTTCTCCCTGCAGGACGCCTGGGGCTGTCAAGCATCGCACGCCTGGCGTTGGCACATCTCGCAGCCTCGTCCCGCATTCCTGCGGGCCGGCAGCGACGCAGGCTGAGCTGGGCTTTCAGGCGGCAGCTTAAAGCTGCCTGTCCTAGCTCTCTGGGGACGTGGGGGTCCGTGCTGGAGGCAGCCGCCTGCTCTCCCTCTGCCTCCCCTCCGGCTGGTTAACGCTGCAGCGTGCGTACGATGGAAGAGCCTCTGGGAAGAGGATTTTAGCGATAAGTCGGTGAGACGGCCTGATGCTCGTGTCCGTAGCGAGCATTCTGTTCGGTCTTCTGCAGATTTTTTTTTTGTTTTTAATTTGGGTTTGCTTTTTTAAACCTTACCTACTGAGCCCACACCGGACCGTTTCTCTCTGCGGGCGGTCTCCATTCAGCACGACGCGTACGCGAGCTGACTCCAGCAGCGGTCTGGGGGGCGCATCGGCAGCCTGTCGTGTTCTCTGCCTCTCTTACCTGCCTGTCCCTATCGGAGATGCCAAGTTTCCTGCAGCTCCGTGTCCCTGCCTCCGCTGGGCACGCTGTGTTGCTGCTTGAGATGGCGTTTCTGGCTAGGAAGGTTTTTCCGCTCTACAAATCGAGACTGACGTAATGCAGCACGTAGATATTTAGGCTAGACACTGGGAACCCTGGAGCTCTGAAATGCGAGGAACAGAGGGAGGCCAAGAAAATAATAAGATGGCTAGGGGCTCCTACATCCTCATTTATTTGCAGGAATTAATTACTTCAAAATCCTTCCTAGCTGATTAAGTGGGTTGCTTTTGTCTTGGTGACAGAAATTGCTGAGCTGAAGGTTGGAATGTACTGTTATTATTCCTACACTTTATTATTATTCCTAGGAATATTTATTATTATTCCTAGGAATAATTCAGTATTTCCCTACTTCCTTTTCAGTAGGCATTTGCTGTACTGTTATCCATTCAGTGTGATCCTATTCAGTTTGCATTTTCTCCTTCATTTCCACTTGATTTCATTGTGCTCTGCCACCAAATAGAGGAGGGGGAAAAAAATTAAGGAAAGTAGATGGAGATGGGCCAGTGTTGAAGGCTCCCTCAGAGTGGTTTCTAAAATTGCGCGAGAGCGGCAGTGACTTGCCGCGGGTCGCTTTTTCGTAAACAATTCACAGTTGAAATGCACGTAATTCATTTTCAAACTCCTCTTTCTCTCTTGTGAGTGTGATTTTTGGGAGGATGGACGTGTCGTATTAACATCTTTGCCTTCTAAACAAGAAGGCAGCATATCCTTACAGGCCTTGCAAGTCAAACGTGTGGGTATTGATTACTCTTCCCCAAACCTTCTCGAAATAAAACCGCTCCTTGAGCAGACAGCAATTTAGGGGGGTAAAGGTAGGTGCCTGCCCGTGTTATCTCCCCTTTTCTGTGGCTGCTTCCAGCTAGCCCGAAGTTGGGTTACATGCCGGTCAACAATTTGTAACCTACTTCTGTTTTCTCGCAGTTTCGCTCACACGCACACAAAAATTTAGTCCATGAATGAAGCGTGCCCTGGAGAACAGGATCGGCTCGTGAGGAAATGATAGAGTAAGCGGCAGTAATTGCAGTTCGAAATGATTTTCCAGGTTAAACAGCATATAGGTTTCTGCCACAGGCTAAGTGTTTCAGAAGTGATTGGTTGCTTTTATTTGTTTCGTCCAGCCTTGGATGGCATGCGTTTATATGACGCCGCCGTACTGGATCTGAGCAAACGGAGCGTACGGATTTAAATTGGCACCAGGCATGCACAGATTCCTGCAAGAGTTTTTAGCTTCATGATCAGTTAGAGCTGCTAATCGTTCCGCTACTAGGCTTTCTTCATAAGGCAGGGTTGGAAGTACGCGTCGTCGTAGTCGAGGCAGCGAAGAGCGTTGCTGACAGGTTTGAGAGGTCGATCTGATGAAGTTTATAAACAGTTTAATACCCTTCTAGAGAAGATGTCATTCTGAACCTTCGCCTCGTACTGTATTAAAAATGGTGCCGCTTCCCAGCGACCAGAAGCCTCTGCTAGTCCCTCTTTTTTTTGACGTTTTACATAATCTGCTACATCTGGCAGCTTTCAATATCGGAGAGCAGATGCCGATGCATCAATGTCAAGAAACAGCGGCCGTTACTCATCGCGCAAACCGTTAGAGACCTAACCTTGTAGATACGTCGCGATGATCCAACCCCAAAATGAACAAATAGGTATAAACATCAGGAGAAGGAGGCTATGGGTGGCGGACGTACGCATTCGCGTGTGTGTGGTTACGCCGTATCTCGGCCTGCTTGTGCGTGGTTTTTTTCCGGGGCATGGCAACTGAACACAGCGGGCCGTGGTCCCGGCTGGATGCCGGTTTTGTTAGAGCCAGCGGGTGCTCTGCCAGCTTTCGTCAGCTGAGGATCTGGTCTCTGGTCGCTGTGTACCTATGCGACAGAGCAGAGCATGGTGAATATCAGAAAACAGAGGCGCTGGAACGGGGAGGGATTTTCCAATCGATCTGTGATTCATGCTCATGAGCTGTGGAACACTGAAGAAAGGGGCTTTGTGAGCTGGCATTTCCATGTGCGCTGTAACCGCTTTACTCGCGCGGAGGACAGAGCGATGACCGCAGCGTTCGCCAAAACAAGTGGAAGGGGAAGATGGGAAAAGCGTTCTGTGCCTTGTCTGAAGGTCACGGCCCTGCCACAGCCTTGCTGCTCCGGTTAGAGATCGTGGCCTCCCACTCAGCCGTTGGAATTCCTGACACCGTGTTATTTTGCGTGCCACGCGAGTTAAGCGGACGGAGCGTAGAGTTAGACGTTTCCTTCGGTGCGCTTCCGAGCTGGGGAGGAAAGGTGTAAGGATCCTCCCCCTGTCCCTTGCGCTCCCCGCCTGAAGGACAAGCGCAGCTTTTGTTGTTGCATCTATTTTTAATTAACTGCTGCTAATGGTGCAGCAGGTGTGTTCAAAGGCAGCCCTGGCACTTGCAGAGCTTGCGATCGGCGCGGTTGTGTTTGGGGGTCTGAGCGCGCGGGGGCTTACGGTTCATTATATTTGACGCCGTGTATTTGTACACGCCTCTCCTCCCCCCTGGTCGTCAGCATAGCTGCTTTTTTCGCAGCGACATCGCCCGCGGAAGCAGCAGGCGATGGCTCTCCATTGTGGAACAGCTGCTGTGAGCTCATTATGCACTAATGTATACTTTAAGATGCAAGGTTGTTCCTTTGCAGTGTAAGCTTAGGAGCGTGGCCCATTGGAAATACGGATGACAGCAATTAGGATAGTGATGTACAACATGGCTTTCCTAGAAATCGTTGTTATAAACCAGTTGCTGCCTCTGAATGGGAATAATACAGTCTGGCTCATTTATACAGCAGTTACGTGAATAGTATCCCAATTTTTTTAGTGAACGAACAAAAAAAAAAATCCTGCTGGAAATCTCTTCTGCGCAATGTAGCTTCATTCCAAATGGAAACCCGATACATTTAATTTAAAAAAAAAAAAATCACTAAATGAAAGCAGTAAATACGGTTGATGAAGGTGCCCTTTTCAATTGATGTAATTGATGTGACAAAGATACGGTTACAAACCGGTCGAGTATGAGTTAGTCGGTGTAATTTTATGCATGGGGTGCTGGTGCTGGAGACCAGAGTTAGTGGGTCATTCCCGTGGGTAAGTGACGTTTGGACTGGGACCTTTGTTTGTTTTCTCTATCCATCCTCTTGGGAGGATTAATGTGATGATGAATTTTTTTTCTTTCCCTCCCGCAGGAGGGAACAAATGGTTAACATTTTGCTGAAACTGTCCGAGGAAATGGATGTAGGTGATCCCCCCAAAAGAGAAGCCCTAGCTAGAGTTTCAGTGCTTGACGAGACCATCACAGAGAAAATTCTGGGTCTTTTTCACTATTACGTACTTATTAAAAAAATTTTTCTTGGAACGGTATGAAAAGCTCGTAATTATTTGGTGCTTTTTTTCCTGTCTAAAATGTGATTTGTCGGAATACAAATGAAATGAGAGTGTGATTTACATTACTGTAATGCATGGTTCAACCAGCTGAGATTGGGCTGCCTTTCTAATGACGGTGATATTAATACACGGTCATTTCCTCAAACGGCATTTTTCATCATGGCAGCTAATGTGCTTTGTAGAAGAACATTGGTATTGCTGCCTCGTGCTGCAGTCGGTTGCTTTGCCGTGGTTTGCCGAGGGCAGCCTGGGGCGCGAGCAAGGCTGAGAACCCAGGGACCCTCAGTTCCCCTGCTAGGGACCTGCTTCAGGGGCCTTTAGGCCCCTTTTTAAAACCTTTTCAAAACCCTGCCTCTTCTCTTTGCTCTCCGTGCCCTGTACTTTTTTCACCTGAAGACCTTCTGAGCCCAAAGTCTTTTCTCGGAGGTTACGCAAAGCATTCGGGGCCTCCTTCAGGTTGGGTTTTAACATTCATATCTTGAGATGGGCCCTGGAAAGCAGACCCTTATCTGCATTCGGACAAAACCCACAACTCGCTTTCAGAGCCTGAGTCAAAGCTTGCTGAAGTTAATGGAAGGGTTTCCATTGACTTCAGTAATGTTACTGCCTTCAGTAATTTTGACTGCCTTTTAATGGCTTTGGGATTCAGCCCATCAGGAATGAGTTGAGTATTTCCTTGTTCGCCCTTGATGTTTATGGCGTGTAGCTACGTTAATAGCTGAATTAAGGCTAATTTTCAATATACATAGAGCTTGGATTGATAAATTCTGGGGCCAAGTCTTTAATCCTTCTCTGGAAAATTCTTCCTTGTTACTTAGTAAAATGATCTGGATGGTTTTACTGCAGTAGTAGTGATGACCATTAGTATATACCGATGTTTGTGGAAAACACATGAATCGGTCCATTTCCCAGTGTGTGCGCCACAAAATTCAGCAGACACCTGTAGGAACATGCAGATGCTTCTCTTACTGAAGCATGTCAATTCACCTTTAAAGCAGAAAAGCAGTGCTCAGCTATCACCTACCCCTATCTCAGCAGTAGGGATTGAGTAAGTCCATCACGTATCGCCTTGAGGTGGTGAACCGTATCAGTGGATTATTCATTCCAGATGGCATTAAAAGAAGTTTTTCTGGGGTGAGTTGATTATTCTCGTTGATTTATTTTTTTTATTTTTTATTTTTTTTAAGAACAATACATCAAACATCAACTCTCGCTTCTGACTGCCTGTCGTCAATTGTTTTGTATTTCACTTTATGCCATTGTCACGACCCGGGGATATATTTCCCCTGCTTTAGTCCACAGTGAAGCATACCTCGGTGTTCTCTCACGTGTGGCACTGAAGCATCTTGCTCCATTTGGAAGGCATTATTAAACGTGCAAGATACGGCAGTAGCAGAATTTTACTGAAGGTTGACGGAGCTCTGGTTAACGATCAGTAAGAAGAGAGCTGGAATTAGACACAGGCAAGCACATTGATTGGATGAGCTGTTGTTTTGCTGGAAATTCAGTTCTTTTGTTGCCTGGTGTAGTATCGTCGTCTTAATTTTTAGCACTGAGGTCAATCTGTGAACAATTAGCTTTTCCAGCAGTAAGGACAGTCTATATAAATTTCTAACAAACATTAAGAGTAACGTTAAGATTAGCCTGACACGGTAACTTTAAGATTAGCATGAATGGAAACGTATAGGGATGTGGTGGTCAATGCCAGAAACAGCTGGGACAAGAAAATAAGGGTTCAAAGACTCGCCTCCACTGGTCATGCAGCAAAATGGAAAAACGTGCTATTTAAGTCCAGGCCAGAAGGACTGTGCTATGAAAAACCCACTGCAAATACCATTCGGCCCCAGAAGACCTTGCATCCATCGACCGGAGGATAGCAGAAGAGTTGCTGCAAATCATATCTGCTGTTCCCTTTCCCGTTAGCCCACCAGGAAAGCAGGCCTACTTTTTAGGAGGAAAAAAAAAAAAAAAAAAAAAAGGAGAAATGGCCAACAAGCAGTAATGCTTTGACTTAGATTTATGGAAGCTAAAGTAAGCCAGACCCTTAACTCCCTGTGACAACTGTTCGGGATCTAATGAGTATAAAAAGATCTCTCCAAAGCTCGTTCACCGGTAAAGAACAACTCCAGAGGTGGCGAGAAATCGGTAGCTGCCCTCCCTTGTCCTCTGCGTTGCAGGTGATGCTGTCCAGACTGCTCTGCACACCCGTCTTGGTGGTTGTGCGGATGCGAGAGCAGGACTGCTAGTGAATGAAATTTGTAAGAGAATGAGTGGTAAAATCAACTTGCTTAAAGGCCTTTAAAATAACTACCAGGGTCCCCTTTTGGAACCCACAGAGTTCTGCTTCAGCGTCTCCTACAAGCCTCCCAGCGTCGCTGGAAACACAGAGGGGTTTTTGGAAGATGGGGCTGCGTGATTGTTTCCAAACTACGAACCGAGGCGCCTATTTATTGTGCCTGAATTTGAAAATGCTGATGCTGCCTTGTTAGGTCAGACAGAGCCCCCATCCTGTGAAGGGTTCGGTGTGACTGGCTGGAGGGGTTTGTTTCGCACGGCCAGAAGGTGGCTTCAGCAACGTTGTTACACCCTTCTGCGGCGTGGGAAGGCTTCATCAGAGCTTTTGGTGTACAGGTATCGCAGCCCTAAGGATGATCTGAAGCGTGGTACGTAAATGTAGGGCTCCAAGGGGAACAGGAAGGGCACGCTAGTTGTGAGAACCTTTTGCAACAGCTTCCCTTACGACCGAGCTTTCATTTTAAGAAAGAGCTGCTCTCGTTACAGGGGTAGTGTCAAGGAATACGGACGATGTTCCTGGATGCTTGCGCTAACGGAGAATTGAACTTCGGCGTCCAGAATTTCGATCTCGTGTTGGCCGCGGTTGAGAGCTGTGGGAAGGGCGACGCTGTGCGACGTTGTTGGCGTTAGACGTGCGCGGAGGGGACGAGGCCTAGGGCTGCCCCCGGGGGCTGCATTTGCAGAGTGAGGTTCCGGTGCGGAAGAACTACACAGAAAATTCCAGATGTGGAAAACCTTTGCAAATAGTGGCAGGGATTATTCGGAGGCAGCGGTACCCGGTG
>VZTL01076000.1:0-17375 GCA_013400535.1 Scopus umbretta
GTTTTGTGGGTTTTTTCCCCCCAGGGGAGGCAGGGAGCCAAAGTTCCAACAGAGCAAAATAAAATTAAAAGTAGATCAATTTTTTCTGTCTCAGTAACATGTGCTATGGTATATAATGTACGTTCCCTGCTTCACAAAGGAAATGAAAGAATGAACTTATACGACTGATGAAATAAAGATATCAAAGTATTACTTGCCCCAGCTGGTATGTACACTTCACATATAATTACTATTTAATATCTTCGTTTCCTACAAACCAGGAAAAAAGCTTACCCTCTCTCCCAATTCCCTCTTCTTGTAAATAATGCTGATGCAGAATCTTCTGGATTTGCAGCTTCTACTTGACTTTCTTCTTGAATTTATTCTCTTCTTTGCAAAGTAATGTGGTCTACAAAATGAAGCTATTTAAAATCCTAAATGAATAAGTGTTATAAAAATAATAAATTAGTATACAAGACCGACTTGCACAAAACATATGTTGTACTCTGAAATATATTTAGACGGGAGCTCATAATTGCCTGTTCCTTTTCTAATGGCCTGAAGCACAGCGCTAAATCTGAACTTTTCTGAAAGTCGATGCAGCGACGGAGCGCCACCCCCTCCCTGGTTCCCAAATGAGTTCAGGTCCCCATCGCCTTTCACATGCTGTCTGCAGGAGTGACAAGCAGCTGCAGCAGCCTCGATTAATCTCAACTGCCCCCTGAACATGGGCGCTAAATAGCAGCAAACATCCCTCAGTGGTGGGAAAGGTGGAAGAGAGGGCACTGGAAGTGCCGGTCAGGGCGAAGGGCAGCAAGCGACCACACTGTGAGTGCTTCCAGTTCCCTGTGGGCGGGGGTGTAGGTCCTGCCACGCCAGCCTCCGACATGAGCTCAAACCACATTAGTCCCTGTGTCCCCGGCGTTTGGCTCTCTCATGGGCTCAGGACTGGAATAAGCCCAGTGATGCTTCTGGCCCTGCCCAGCCTCCCCTCACCTGCAGCAGGGGCCCAGGAGCCCCACTTCAGCTCAGCCCATGGCCCTCAGCACCTCCCTGAGCTACGCTGCAGGAATACCGGTCTCCAGCCCTGCACCTGCCTCCAGGATGGACCTCAGACCTGTGCTGTTGGCGGCTGTCTCCTGGATGGGCCCCTTGGACATGCCTTGTTGTATGTCTCCAGCCTGGGCCCCTGCTGCTCCTGATGGGACCCCCGGCCCAGGTTCATCCTCTCGCATCACGTAGGGCTGTCAACAGACCAATACCTGGCTGGTACCAGCAGCTTCTATAGGAGGAGTGAGAGACGAGGCTCTGGGTCGCGTTGGGGGTCCAATGCCAGAGGCAATATGAATACAACTCACCTGAGTCACAGAGAAGTTAACAAAGACAACCAGTCACCCTTTAACACTGAGCCTTCTGCTTATTCCTTGAAAAGCCTCACCCCAAAACCAGAACATCTTTATTTGAATGTGTTTACAGATTCTGTTACTTTTAATTTTTTTTTTCTCCCCCCCGCCCCCCCAAATTACAGGTTACAACAGAAAAAATGTTTAAATTCCTTCCCAATCCAGCTTCCCCCAAAACACTGATTGCTGATTCCGAAGCCAAGTAACCAGCAGCAGCCCATGTGCACATCAAAACGAAGGGGGGACCATCAACAGAAATATAAACAATTCCTCCTGGCAAGTTTGTTAATTGACACACGGCTCCTGTGGGAACAGCGAGGTTGTTCTCAGAGGTACTCACGTTAAAGTTAGGTGGCAAAGGTGGACCTTCATTAATATTAAGGAACTACACAGCGTCCTTCACCTAGAAACTAAAGCATCTCCAAAAAATTGCTTCTGTCTTCACCCTAAATGTCCAAAGTACTGCCAACAACGAAAAAGTATACTTTGCAAGTGAAGTGAATTTTTCTGTTATGAAAGTATTGAAATACACTCTGACATTTATACGACTAGAGCTAAACAGCAGCAAAATCCAGTGTGCGGTTGCTGGGAGGGCATGGCAGAGGGTCAACCTGGCAAGCACCTGGTGGGAGCTAACTTCATATAATGGGCTCTGTATTTCTGAAAGCTCAGCAGCAGAATTTTCCCCTAAGTACACAAACAGGCACTGGATTCTTCCTTCAAGAAACTGGCAGTGAAATCAGAAGGAAAACCCGGGGCCAAAAAGGCCACTTTCCAGGAAAACAAAGGTGTGAAAATATAGTCACAGCTCGTCTCATTTTCTGTGTTGAGATCTAAACCAGGAAAAGGCTGAGAGCCTTGGATGAACTACTGCCTGGGAAATTAAGGCCTATTTTTAGTACGGAGCACCGCATATAGGATTTTTGCTTTCTGCATATGTTGTTTCTCCGATATTTTTTTTTTCCCCCTATTCAGCTTTCCTATCTGTCCAAAGTGTTTTGTAGAGCACTAGTGATTCAGGCGGTATAACCAGATAAATAACTGAGTTATTATCTTTATGAAGCACAGATCTCCTTGTAATAAATGTACCTTGTAGCTTGATTTACAGCAAAATCCTCCGCCTCTTACTTCCCTGATGAGACCTACTTAAGTCAGTGAGACTAGTCATGATGATAAGATAATTAAGTTTTTAGTACAACTCTGGTTAGTGAGCAGAATGCAGTTCTGAAATAATGAATCTACTAGCTCCACTCTGATATTCAAAAGGTGTTGATGATTTCGGTATTATTCTTAATGTGCTCTGAGAAAAGTACTTTTTACATTAAAGCTGTAAACCCCGTATAGGACACAATTCAAATCACCTTTTAGATTAAAGAATTGCTTTTAGAATGGCAAAGTTGAAGTTCAGCCAGCATAGCAGTGACACCTGCAAAACGACAGTCAAGCCCCCCTACATTAAAATGGAAAGATTTGCATGAATGTGTTTTAAAATGACAGGAGACAGGAATGGGAGCTTCTAAGCAAGTTAGACTAAAATTTTAAGAGTGAAATGCCTAAAAATAGGCTCCTGAATGCATAGTTACGCACCTATATAGAGGCTGCTTGATTTTCAGTTGTTCTGATCACCCAGAGCTCCCATTAACTTCAGGAGCAACTGTGGATACTCAGCTGTTCCTAGAAATCAAGCCACCTTTATTCAAGGGTCTAAATATGGATGTCTGTGCCCAAGTTTGGGGAAAAAAATACCAAAAAAAAGGATATTTTTTGCTACAAAGACATTTTATAAAAGAAAGTAATAGCAAAGTTTCATTTTCTCAGGTTACAGTGCTTGAAACCGAATCTTCATAACAATTAATAGCGCAACGCATCTGTGGCAGAAGACTTTGAGGTGAATGGAAAGCTATTCCAAGATCTGTAGCTCTTAATTAGCAATCTGAAACATTCCATAGATATTTCATACTCTGCGACTGCAAAGTGTTACCAGGCCACCTAAATCTTTTTCATAGCATTTCAGTGTTGCCATTAATAAGCTTTTCAGGCTGGTCTGAGGAAGACTTTGCAAGATTAACTTTGCAAATCTGTAAGTATTAACTATTTAATTATTTCAGAATTGCCATTTTTTCTGCTTTTGGATCAAGTACAACCAGCAGACTTGAACATATTTTTAAATACTATAAAATATGAAGAAGGGTGAATTAGGCCTTTAATTCTATCATATGCACTTGGTTGTCAGAAGACTTCTGAATGCTGTTTGCTTAAAGACCTCTTTTGTAAAAGTAATCCTGAGTTGATTTTGTGTCTAAGCCATTGCCAGGTCATGCTGAAGTGCATAAGAGCCAGTCACATGATAGAAAATCTGCAAGAAAAAAGAAAATTTATGATGGAGTTATATAGGACTATAAATCTGAAAGTGTCGAGGAAGTAACAAATTAAAGGCATGCAAGATGAAGACGATGGATATTTGTTTGTGTGTGTGTGTGTGTGCGCGCACGCGCGCATAAAATACGAGGTAATATACCTTTACGTACTCGTTTATGGGATCTGAACTAAGGGTTCTTGCTGCTTTGCTTGGAAAAAAAAAGAAAAAAGCAAAGACTCTGTTGCTTTTAACTAAGCTTTCAAAAATAACCACGTAGAAGACAATGCTTTACTCTCACTGTAATCTGATTCTGACTATTTCAGTATTATTTTGTGATATTTAAAGTATCTAGAATTGCTTAGGCTTTTATATGGCTCAAGCTATTCTTTTAACTGTACTCTCCTGGGGGTGGCGGAGCACTCTCCCCATTTGCTATGTTTGTTTGGGTTTTTTAAATACCTGCTTGTTTTATTGAATATGATGTTTGGGACATTTTATCTTACATGTTTTTAGATGGCACAGTACAGCAGAGCTTTGGTCATGACTGGGGCATTGGTGCGATCCCTGGCAGAGAAAAGGATGCCACCCCTAAGAAATCAGAACAAATCACGTGCCACAATCACCAGCTGTGTTGTAAGACTCAGCAGTGATGGCAGTGGCAAGAAGAAAGCTCATGCTGCTTTGTCATAACCAGGGACATGATTTTAGGTCAAGAGCGAAGCAGAGGCACGCTGGCAATGAAGCAAGCCAATATAATTCTCACTGCAGGAGTGAGCCAGGGGTTTTTGACAGTCATGAATATTCACCTGACATCTCTCGGCTGTTCTGTATTTCTTAAGACACATCAGTATTTCAGTTGCTAGGAAAGGTGGGGAAAGGGAACAGGCTGGTGCTTTTTTCCTCCCCCAAATCCCCTACATCTCATGTTCACCCACCAGCAGCAACAGCACAAGGATTCTCAAACTTTTCTCTTGGTTAAAGCTAATGCCACCTCATCTCCTGGGTTTAATGAGCATGGGAGTGAAGTTCAGCAGCCCTAATGGTTTAGTAGTTCCTATGACACTACACTGTTCTCAACTATGCTGTATCCTTTGCAGTTGATACCCTGTGCCAGTGAGGTAGGTCATGGGTAGATAGGCCAGAACAGGACCCTTCTTCCCACCAGGAATTACACATTGCCACTGCACCTCACACACTATTTGTCTGCCAGAAAACACAGCGACCAGCCTGCACAAAAATAAAAGCAATTAGAAAAATGAGGCTTTGTAGGAGGCAATTGCTTTTCTTCCCCAGGAAATAATCAATATGTAAAAACTTCTCTATCAGCAGTACCATATGTAGGATGCGACGTGACTTTCTCCACAGCATGGAAATATATTGTGAACAGTTGTGGCACAGTGACATAAAGGGTCTGTGAGATATTTTGAAGGGTCAGCTGAACTGACAACAGCTAGGAGTGCAGGGGAGTGCACTACCACGTATTTGCAAAAAGACTCCGTATACGTACAAACAGAGCCTCTTTGCTGACTGCACTGCAAACCTGGCCCAGGCCATTGCCAGCTGCTGGAATATCAGAGTCCCAGATGTCTGTAATGACAGGCCAAATTTAAAGAAATACTGGGCTGGAAGTGAACCTGTCATTAATAATGAATTAGATGTATGTTCTGTTATCTTTTAAACAGCACCAAAAAGCATATGCTGCAAAAACAATAAGCCAGCACATTTAGAAAGATTACTTTTTCTCTCCACCACGCTGAAAACCGTTAACAACTAACCTGTTTCTCAATGTCTTCCAGCAAACTACTGGCACCCAGGCGAAAGAGCTCTGGTGTTAGCCATTCCACTCCCAGTTCCTCCTTCACCAGCATAAGCCAAGAAATAGCTTCTTTTGCCGTCCGAATGCCCCCAGCAGGTTTAAATCCAACCTTTATATAGAAAAAAAGAAGTGCAATACACATTTTCATTCATCAGCAACCCTAGAAGAGCAATCAGCATTTGTACATCTGCAGCCTCAAAGTGCCTGCGGTGTACGTAACGACTCTACTCGGTAAGTATCTGACTGCAAACAGTACAAGCTCTGGACTAGTGCTGAGAGCTATCAAGCCTCAGCCATCACTGCGAAAGGTAACGTTTTCATCCCAAGGGACAGCAAGGGATTAATACTTTTGACCCCAGTGCACTTTCTCAGGAACTGGGTTTGAGGTCTAAAGGGAGTACTTTGCCCATAGCACGTATTAGACCAAGGGGTTTAGGCAAGAACTGGGATATCTGCACATCACCTCCTGCCCACGTTGCAATCTAATTCCAAATAGATAACAACAAATATACATGCAATAACATAACACTAAAGATGCTGAAACAAAGCACGTGAGGCAGCTGACTCGTGGAGAGCAGTGAGAGATGGTTGGACTTTATAAAAAGCCTGCGCACCACAATTTTATATGACTGGGCTATACATTCAAACCTATCAGAGGATTCATTTTCACTAAAATTTTCCAAATGGGAATTAAATTAGGTCTGTCTTTACCAAAAATTGAAAGTTTTGTGCTTCACAGGAACTGCAAAACTTCTCTCCCAACACGTGCCAGATATGCTTTCAGTCACTTGATGTGAGATATGTGTCATATCTCACAGGTGAACTGCCATGTATGTAGAGGCATACATGCCAAGAAAAACCTATCTTTGAAGTAAAGCATGTCTTGAATCCCATGACCAACCTGCTGTGCAGAGCCAGCACTGAGGTGACTTGGCATGCACCCCTAAGGCCAGTCTTTTGGTTACGTGCCATTTTAATGCAGCTTATTCCGAGACAGAGCTTATGGCACACAACTATCGGATCCACTCGTCAAAAATTTTGTCACTTGCATTAGCCAAAATGTTGGCCAGCAGCAGCTTACTAAACTCTTGAAAAACAAGGATAATTAGGAAAAAGTGTTGCTCCATAAAAAAAAAAAATAAATCTGAACAATCTGTACAGTAGCACACAGTGATTCTTTCCACATTTCCCTCTGTCATAAACCTTTCCCTTTGGTACTCCTTCCCGTCAGCCTCCTTCTGCAAGAATTATCGTTCTGAATTCTGTATATACTTTCCTGAAACCTCACTGCATTGAGGATTTCTTTGTACCTTACGGATATAATAGTGGAATCAAAAAGTATCTATTTTTAAATGTGTTTGGTAATTTATTTTTTTTTTAATAGTGATTTCAGGACAAACAAACACAGAATAAATCCTTCTCTCACACTGATGCATTGTGATAACAGCATATTTCCAATAAGATTATGAAGAACAGTAACAGGAAAAGCTTGATAAATTCAAAACACGAAGACTATGTTTTTGTGGATGGATGGATGGATGGATGGATGAGTGTATGCATACATCTGTTAACATTAGATTTCCAAAGGAAATTTAAACCACAGCAACTGGAAAGGCATCTTCTAGACAATAAATTAAAATAGTAGGAATGTGTTTTCCCTCAGGAAGAGAAATTCTAATGAAATTCAAATTTAGATTTCTTCCTAGAAATATTACAGCTCTTTGAGATAATCTGTGGCAAAACCAAGTAAAATAGAGTTAATAAGACAATTTAAAGACACCATGCAGAATTCCTTTCCCTTTTAGCAAATTCTGAAAGCTCTTTTCTTTGAAAAAAGCTGACAAAGACAAGCCTGTCCTCTCCTCCATTTACCAGCTTGCCAAACGGCACATCTGACTGCCATAAAAATGCAAAAAGGAAGGGGGGCTGGAATTTAATTCAAGAGCAGTACAAAGTCCAGCTACCACTTTCCTGCTGTTTCACAGCATTTCATTATTTTGCTTAATAAGTTCATCTCCTCAAGAATTTTCTCTTCACCTTATATTATTAAAAGTAATAAGTTTTTCTGGATTGGGGGTTTTCCCAACAGAAAAAGCAATTTATGTACGTCCTTCAATAATGACAGGAAAAGATTATTTCCCATTATATTGCACACTTTTCATATCACCACCACAGCTTATCATTCAATAAATGTTACTCTGCAACTTGTTCCCTTCCTCGAAGAAGTTTAATTTCCGTATTAACCTGTTTTTTCCAGCCAACACCCTGCTAGACAGCATCCCTGCAGCAGCAACATTAGTTTGTTAAAGAAACCATTTAGAAATCTCTTGTCACTGATAATATTGTCTTCAGTTAAAAAAAGCATATAAAGTCAGTTTACATCTAATTCACTGACAGACACATGCACAGAGATATAAGCACTCATTCTTAATAACACACTTTATACCGTGAATGCATCTTTATAAAGCAAAAGGTGAATTCAACATTTATATCCAGTTACAGGTAGAAAGCTGTGTTAATGCAGCAGAGCCCAACCTCTGGCACACAGCTCGTGTAAGCAGCACGGGTGCTGAGGTGAGTCACCTGGCCCCGGGGATGTGCCTCAGGTTGGCAGAAGCAGAACTATCAGCAAGACTATCGGAGCTGCTCGAGTTGTGGAGCGGCAGAAGGGAGAAGCAGGCTGGGGAAGGGAGGAGTGAGGACAGCTCAGGGATCCACAGTGGCCTCATCTAGACAACTACAGAGAACAGACGGACACACATCTAACCTGCTGTCACATGCTCCTCAAGCTCCAACAGTCCCTGAAGCCATCTCAGCCCCTAACCCACTGCTCATCCCGTGTCCTAACATCATACCTTGAAAGGCCACCTGCAGAAGGGTGAGCTGGAGAGGATGGAAAGGTGACCCAGAAATGGGAAGAGGGTCTTAGCTAGAGATATGGTCTCCTTTCCTGAGTCTGCAGGTGAGGACAAAGCCCACTGCCGAACACCAGCACCAGATCTAACCGGCAGCTCCCGCTTGCCTGTGGATAAAGGAGGTGAGAGGTGGCTTAAGCCTTCCCAGATAACCTCCTCCTTTCTCACTGCTTCGGTGCAAGGACGGATGCATGAATAGTTCATCGCTGGCTCTGCTGCACTCTCCCTCCTGTTCCTTGCCTCCACTGACCTCACTTGACAGTGATCTGATGGATAAATGTTGTGTACCAGCACATAATGTTCTTCCAGCCCCTGTCCCTCCCTCCCTTCATCCCAGACAACAGGATCCAACTGGATCTGCTTTCTTGTCCCCTTGGAAAGACCCCTCTGGCAAGGGAGGAAAGAACAGAATTTACCCCTTGGGTTGCCAGAACAAAGTCAGAAAATACGGTTGTGTACACTGGACAGACTCTTGATGGCTACAAATTTGTATAGCTCTGCTGAGGTTTATGGGAGTATGCCAATCACTGTCAGCTTGAGATTAGCCCTGTTATTAATGGAGATGACCATTTAAATACCTTAAATGGTGAAACAAAACTCAAACCAAAATACAGCAGGGGATGCATCAAGATTGCATGAGCTTTTTGGGATGAGATGGCAGTTATTCAAGGGAAGAAAGCCAAAAGCGCCTTCTCTCTTTTTTTTTTTTTTTTTTAAACTGTACAAATATTAGCAAATCAAGTAAGGAATACAAGAGCGAAGTGCCATTACTTACTGCTCATATAGCCATGGAATCAAATGTAAGTGGATTGATATGCTTTACATTTTGAAACTATTACAGTCTTATTTTCTTCTGAGTGAGCCTTTTGGTTAATTTTCATAAAGGTAGCGAGAATTACCTTGTTGCCAGTTTGCCAGTAGAATTCTCTAATGGCTCGCATCATGACCACTCCGACTGGAAACGTCGCGTTTTCCACCTCCTTTCCTGTAGATGTCTTTATAAAATCAGAACCTGAAAGGAAGTAAAAAGCTTTACGGTAGCTTTAGAGCATGAGCCACTCTGCACATACATAGTTCACACCCTCCAAAGATGTCTTCATGCTTCACAGCAATTACGAAGCATTCCGTTACACGTACGTCCCTGTGGTGTTGGTGCTAACCTTGCTCTGGTCGAGGCTAGAGCAGGAGGATGATACCCATCCGGTGTCAGAGCGAGTCAGACGTCACAGTGGCAGACAGATGTCCCACTGGCTAAATGGACATCCCAGCTTTTAATTCTTTGCTCTAGCCATCAGACCAACAATCTCTTCAGGACAGTCCAACATAAGATACGTTCCTGTACGGACACTGAATATATGTGTGTATATACATTAGTAGGAATGCATCTGACTAACTACAGCAATGGAAATTATTTCCTCCTAACGCATTTTGCACATACATCAACATTTTAGTATTTCCACAAGGATCTTTCTGAACATAAGCAATTTTCATCATTTTTTTTAAATTTATCTTTGCATCTATTTAGTCTCACATTTGACAGTCTAGTATTGTATCTCTCGCAGCTCTTTAAAGTGAAAGGAAAGAAATCCCGCATTTATTTACAAAACCAGCTGTGTAATACTGTATACAGGGGAAAAACTCCTTTCTTATGCATTTTGCAATTGTAACATTGCAAATTACTATACTTAAAGCCATGGTCTGATATAATGCAGTTAACAAGGTCAAAACATCTGTGTTATTTAAAGACGGAGAGTTAGCCTTGGCTTTTTTTTTTCTGGTTTCTCACCTGTGAACAATAACCTCCACTGCCTGTCCTGAATACCTGTGTAGTATTCTTGTGTATTCTTGCTGTTCTGGGTTGGCTTAAAACGAATCCTGCAGCACAATGTAAGAAAAAGCTAAGAAACTAACAAAAAAATCTGCTTTGCAGTGTATGATCCCGCACTGACACAACACAATGACAAAACTTCTTTAATTGCATTAGGGCACACTTCATCCCTGGGAACCTACTTCTTAGAGAAGGTGTACTGTGGGATCATTAATTATCAAAAGTAATCGGGAGAAGAAGAGGGATAATTCAAACATCGTGTAGTAGTGCATCATCCACTTAAGTCAATTGGAACTGCATCTGCTTCCACTTCAAATTTGGCTTAGGGTCCATTTTGTCTCTTAGTCGAATGATGATGCCTCTACAACATCCCCTAGAGTAAGCAAGGGAAGTTTCACTACTGGCTCAAACTAAAGAGTGGCCTAGATTACATTTTGACGGTGTGCTGCGGCACACTCCAGAGAGCCATCTTCCTGGTGACACAGCTGACTGGCACACAGCTAGGTCTCAGCCTGATGGGAAGTTAAGACAAAGCCAGTCATGCTTCTCTGGCCTGTGATTTAAACATAAGCGAATAGTATCACTAACATTGTGTCTTGTAAGATCACGGGTTTCTCTGTAGGCTTCCTGTCTAGGCACTAACTCAGCCCACTGGTGATTAAATTGCACCCTCCTATGACAATTCTCATTCTGAAGAGAAACAGTTATTTGCGAAAAAAGTTCTAACTCCAGAGAAAGTGCAACGTGCAAACGAAGCAATTAATAGTTGCTTGAGCTCTGCAAGGAACAGAGCATATAGGAGAGACAATTGAGTTACATATTTCAGGGCTAATCCCTTCCAGAGAGACACTACGGACATCTGATATTCACATTAAAACAAGTAACGGTGAAAGTGAAACTTCAACATCGCCAAATTATATTTTTAATTTCCCTTTCGAAATGTAGCACTTAAAGTCCTTCAGTGCAATACTTTTCATTATTTCTAGTATAAGGTAAGTCAAAGCTTTTATAAGTCTTATAATTACAAGTCTCTATGGTACAGTTTCATTAAAAACTTTCATTAAACAACAGCTGCCCTTGTATATGGTCTTCTAATCAATTTGGTCAAACAGAATGACTTCTAATCAGCTGTTGATAAAAATAGAAGATGAAATTTTAATTCTAATAGATTAACCACAAACTCAAGATAGTCTTCAAAATCCATCTAGCTCTATTCTCCAGTGGATTTAACGACTATTCAGCAACTCATTACTAAATAGAACAAGATGAACATTTTCCAGTTCATTAAAGAAATGTACTATGTATTTTTGCATTGTCCTCATGATTCGTTACAGGGAGTCTTAATTACAAGATAATGGATAATGGTTATTAAATGCAGACTCCAGTAATGAAGCTCTATTCATTTGCGAGCCTCAGAGACTGCAAAGAGGGGAAAATAAAATTACTAGCTTCAAAAGATTAACGGATCAAATTATTATTCAATTTTGAAAATCTCATTCAGACTTCATAGAAACAAGAAGAGATTAAAAACTAGTATTAGTACAAAAGTAGTGCATTTATATATTTATTTTTAAATAATATCTTAAGGCTATTACCAGAATAATCAGCTTTAGATGTGATTATTAGACAAACATACAGCCAATTTAGTAGCATCCTCTAACAATGAAAACAACACATTTTTATTTCCTGAACAAATTCTATTTATGATACAAGAGCTTGCTAGCAGGACTGCACGCAGCCTCTCGCAGAAGACAGAAGATGCACACTAGCAGAGAGCACCACAATGGAAGATGCTATTAACGTTTAGATTTCAGGAATGAAAAGGGGGATTTAAAAATCAACCACTGCTGTAAAAGCACCTCATTAAGTTGACTTTATGCCAACCTTGTAATAATAACGGAGTTTCACCAAGTCTATTTCTTATTCAGGTTTTCAAAAACAAGTCTAGGGAATGAAGTTCAGCAGGAGTTTCATCTGGAAATTTAGGTGATGATTTAGAAACTGAGTTTTATCACCCATCTTCTCATCTTCCAATGAACGTATATGCTCAAAAAAATCAAGGCTAATGTTAAAATACATGCTGCATGGATTTCCCCTTCCTTACAGTAGGTTACATGATTCAGTGAAACATTAAATCAAAGACTTAAAAAAGTGAGTTCTTCAGGGTAGATTTCTAGACACACTGAGCCTGGAAAAGGCCACACTTTCTACTCTTTTCCAATGTGTAACCACAACAGTCCATTGCCTTTCAAGGCAGCGAGCCACATAAGACTCGTTGAATCAGTAGAGAGTGGAAACACCAAAGGCTTTTTGAAACACAGCAGCATTACATGCCTGTTTCAGGTGGGCTTGCTGCCAACCTAGTAACCCACCTGCGTGTGATGCATTACAGCACCACAGCCCAGCAAGCACAAACTGCATCAGCTTACTTGAACCAGAGATGGAAATCTGAATAAACTGTAAGAAATGTGAACAGTGTCGCAGCCTCTGTTTGAGAGGCTTGCTCTCGGCAAGAGCAACCGAGCTCTCAGTGCCACTGGGAGCCAGACCACTTGGGCTGCAGTCGCACATCTTGTGAAATCAGGTAGAGTATTTTAAGATATTAAATCCCCTTGTCCCTTGTGCTTTCACCCCCCCATACACACCCGACCCTCAGCCACTGTGCTCCACCAAAGACCACTCAAAATAAGCCCGCTGAACGCGCGCACGCTAAGAAGAAAATCAGTGTCTTCATAGCGTATTGTCTAAGTCCATACCTAGAGGTCAAGATGAAGTCCATCGTATTATTTCTATTCTAGATACTCATACGGCCTCATTTATGGTAGCACCTGAGCAGAGGTGTAGAGCTGAGGTATACAGAAGCTGAGTGACTTGCTGAAGGCCTCTCAGCAAGCTTTTGGTGGGGAAGGGATTGAATGCCCTGGTCTCCCAAAGGCCAGAAGCACTGCCATGACTGGCCTGCCCTTCTGCTATCCCCTACATCATCTCGAAATGCTACAAAGCTTCCCAGTCCATGTAACACCAAAGCAGAACATGAGAACTGGAGAATCTTATTTAGATGACAACATCCAGGAAACACACTCTGGGTCCATAATTAAGCAATAAGGAATAATAAGCAGTATAGCAATCGTGGAGTAATCACAACCTTTTGGTTGTGAAGTGCTTCAAATGCCCTTGGGGAATGATTATCTCCCGATAACTACAGACTCTGTGCTGTTGCCTTACTCTTAATAAAGAACAAAGACAGGTCTGGCAGTTTTAAACAATAGTTTAGAGAGAGATGCTTGCAGAGGGACAATTATGCCATGCTACTTCGTAAGTACTTACAATGAGCACAAATATATCTTGGTAGCTGCAACTCAGATATAACAATATGCGGCGACACAGGGTGAACACATACCCTTCCAAGACTTCTAGGACTGGCAGGAAAAAGAGGCATGCTGCTGAGGGGACCTGCAAAAGCCCCTGCTGTTTGTGCTGACAAGGTGGCAACGATAAAATAGTACACTACCAAATGTGCATAAAGTCCCATTAGCAGGTCATCTTCCTAATTTTTGAGTACCTAAAATAAAAGTCTTAAGATTCACTCACAATTAGCCTGACTAGGGGCGACCAGCTTATCAACCCTCTGATATTGAAGAGGCAGGGCTAGATATAAAAGGCTAATGTAGTAGCTAATTCTTGTCAGTTGAGTCATCATAATTGTCCACTTACATGTCCTTATCCTACTCCAGTGGCAACATGAAATACATTCCCTGCTAGCTTAACTTTGCCATTGAGGAGGAGAAGAGAACACGAAGCTGTGACAATTCATTGTAGCAGGAGCTCACCAAGTAGCTTTAACTCCATCACACATGGCTACACTGCCAGACTACTTGGTTAGGTGCCTATGCATGTTTTCACATGCTTATGCCTAAGCTACCATTTTGAAAAATGCTAGCTTATAATGTGGTCCTTTGTGAACTGCTTATTTTTTGCAGTTCTTTTTGGAAAAGTGCCGGCACGGAATGGGGAGTGGGAAATCACATCATAGGGCTCCACTTTTACTGTCTGTTTACAAATAAGACAAACTTTCTAATGACCCACCCTATCATCTCAGCTTGGTTTTCAAGACTCAGAATGGATGTTTCATCTCTTGTACACCACCTCCGGTAACAGGCGTTTTGCAGGCCAAACGATGCCCTTAGGAACACTTATGCATGCACACAAAGGGACAAATTGTTAAGTCCATACTTACGCAAAATTCCCTGCAGATGATGTCTGAAAGAATTCAGCATTGCTGAATTATGCATAGCTCGCTAATGCACCATTATAGTGTCTACCAAAGGTCTCCATAGAATACTATTACTTAATTAGTATTAGTTTCTTGTATGTTCATTTAAAATGTATTTCTTTAGAAGGTTCAACAGAAAGATCCATACCACCTTCTGTTGCTCAGCTATATAGCATGGGCTCTTGCTATTTTTAGAGCATTCCTTCCAATCCGATCCCTATTTCTTACGGTGACAGAGAAGATAAATAATTGACATGTGCTCCAGGCTCAAAGGCCACAGCTGGAATCCCTGTCAATGGTGGTTCTTGGCTTTAGGAGTCAAACCACAGTAAAGCTCAGGAGGCAATATGCTCCCAGTCCCTGCCCATATTGCCAGGCAGAAGCAGCGTTGGGAGATACCAGGGTGCAGGAGCATTTCAGGCAATTACATGCTGTTGGAACAGCCATTCCTCTTCGTCTCCAAAGAGGTAGCAGCAGGATATCCTCCCAAGAGTGACTAGTGGGACCACAAGGAAGCTTAAGGAATCCCTGTATTGTTATCTGCTTGTTAAATTTCATGTTTCTTTACTGAGATCTCATTTTTCGTCTTTAAAACTGTGGACCATGTATTACACTCAAGGGCTTTATAGTGTATGACCTATATTAACCTTATTTCATTTTGCAGATGGCATTACTGGAACTTGTTAAGCAGTTTGCCTAATGACACATGACGAGCCAAAGGTAGAAAGAAGAAATAAATCAATGCATCCCAACACCTAAACCTAACCTTACTATAATCACTGAGAAAAAATACACCCTTCCTCTCAGCTTACTCACTTGCAATGTTATTTTCCTTTACAGACTATTCTGTGGGCTATTTTTTGCCACTGCCCTTCTGATTCTGAGCAAGACACAAAATACAAGAGACATCAGTGCAAATCCCTCTACTCTAGCATAGGCTCAGCTTGAGAGCACACCCAGGGCAGGAGGCAGTGTTAGTGGCACAGCTCTAGCCCCAGATGCCCAAACCCATGACCTCCTCCGGCACGATACCCATGACAAAACAGAAGCAGGCAGCTGTGGTGCATTTTATCCAGTGGAGAGGAAAGGTTCAAAGGAGTAGCAGAAGTGGTACATGGAGATAGAAACATGTCAGTTACCATTAGCTTTAAAATGTGGCTGTACCATCAGCTACCAAAATACCTGGAGAGTAAGAAGGGAGTAGAAGAAGCACAAACAACTGAAAAAAACATGGATAGTGTGCTAGTGGTGAGAGTAGCCACAGCATCTGCATAAAATCTAGTGGAAGTGCTCCGCAACATGCATGGAGGCACAGAGCAGCAGACCTGCTCCCTCTCATTGCCACCACCACCACCATCTCCACAATTACACAGCTGCTACCAACAAAAAAGCCAGTCCCATCTTTCAACACCTCATTCCAACTTTTTGCTGCAAAGAGAGCGAAGGCTGAATTCTGCAGATTGCCCTAATGTCCGAAAGTCCAAAATTTGCATTAAAAAAAGCTAAAGGTTATAAAATAACACATTGTCTCTGTACAGGGATATGGATGTGGCCAGTGGCTAAGAGGGGGATGGTGACTTTCCCTGCTTTGGCAGAGTGTTAGTATCCTACACACAGCAGCTGAAGGCATGCTGGGCGTTTGAGAAGGACCCACGACATTCATTCTCATCGCTTTACCAGTAACACACAGGTTGCTGCTAAAACAGATTGTTGCTCCCTTACGGAGCAACATAAAGGTTGACCTCTCCTTTCAGATTAGATGCAGGCACTCAGGTTCTCAGCACTGAGCCATGTGCTCCTGCTGGGCTGGGTGAAAAAGCAAAATGCTGTGGGAGAAACTAGACCTGATTTGAAAATCTGGCCCATTAAGCTTCCTCTATAAACACTGAATTGCATTGCATCATTTACTTGTTCACACCTAAACTAATCTAAACAAGGATAAAGTATCCTAAACTGTGGTATAATTAAAACAGCACTGATCTAGGTCAGGCTTTTTCCCTCTTGGCATTCCTGGTTTTGGATCAATACATCTCAGTCTCTCAAAATGTTGCCCAGTACATGACATATTACAGACTGAGGCTAAAACCCTGATATATCTACCAGTAATAGCACTGCAGTTTGGAAGAAAATAATAAATATGCATGACTGCTTAGAATCACAGCACTACATGGCCATGGCATATTGCATACCATGTTTTAGCAACCACATTTGCTTTGTGCTTTTTAATGTTGATAGCAACTTTGAAACAAATATGTTAACATTAAAACTCAGGTATGCTTAGGTGTTGCCTATTAACTTGTAAAAAATTACTCAAATTGAAGAAATAGCTGTTTAAAATCCATTTGGAAATACTCCACACTGAACAAAGCAAGCAGAAAATCAGTCTACTTTATCAAGAAGGTGCTATGAATTTTAAAGATTTTTTAAAAAAAAACATAATACAGTCCAAATCATGACACTTCAATGTCATTTTGAGTGTTTTTCAACACCTCATGATAAAAGCAGTTTAAGATTCTGTTCTGACTCTAACCCAGGCAGGATTGATTTTTGAGATTTAAAAGTCATGTCTTAATGCCACAGTCAGAATCTGTCCAGCATCCAGCCTTTTTGTCATGCAGAGGACAAACAGCCCACATCAGTCCCTCTTCCACACTGTTCCCTACACATAAAAAGGCAGCTGGCACAGGTGGAGGCTTAAGCAGTGGGGGGATTTCCAGTATCAAAGGCATTTCCCAGGAGCACTTTGTGGCTGAGGTAAAGCTTTTGGCTTTGCCTGAAAAAAAAAAAAAAAAAAACAAAGGG
>VZTL01076000.1:17404-46810 GCA_013400535.1 Scopus umbretta
AGTGCCACATCTCACCAGACTCATCTGTGATGTGTTTGTTTCCTCCTGGCTTTTACAAATCAGGTAGAATAGGTTACTCAGGGGCTTGCATAGAGGGGTGAATCCTCCACTTCCAGTAATCATGCAATTACTAGGAAAATGTCAGCCACTTTTAGTTCAGTTTTTATGAGTATTTTTTACAATCCACTTACAAACACGTGGATTCTATCATGGACTTCCTGGGTGCAGGTGTTGGGCATTGTTCTGATGCAACAAATATCCAAAGGGCTATATGTGCAGGTAAGGCCATGGAAGGCCTTACCTACATATACAGCAGCATAGTAAAATGGCAAGCTATGGTTGTTTTTAAAAGACACTGATCTTACTTGCGCCTCCTGCTTCCCAGAAGTTTTTACCCCTCGGAGAGTTTCCTTCTTCTTTCCCTTGATAATTTGACATTTGCAAAACTGCAAAAGCCCACGTGTGTAGGCTGCAATGTGGGTGAGAACTTCCAGGTACTGACAGAGGTTTCCACCACTGTCAGTAGGGTTGTTTTGCAAGGTTTCTAGCTCTTCAGGTAGCCTGAATACCAAAAAGCCTGCCAATCCCCTTAAAAAAGCCAACCAAACAAAAAAAAAAACCAAAACCCCTGACTGTGCCACCACACTCCCAAGCAGGAGGCACCTCTCTGCCAGGGGTCAAGAAAGCCACACTTCTGTTTTTTTAAGAAATCTTTTTTCCCCACACTGTATTATTAATGATGCTTACATGGCAAAACTAACAATTTTATTTCAACGGGATGCTTTATGAAGACATGTTGCTGATAAATTCAGTCAGACTTTTCTGGCATAACAATCTACTGAACACTTGAGAGCTCTACTTTAAAAAATGAAGGAAATCAAAAAGACCCTTAAGCACCATCAGAAATAGGCAGCAATTCATAAGAAGGTATTTAATATGCTGGGGCATTGTTTCTCCACCTCTATTTGTCAACAGCCTGTGTGCTGATCAGGTCATGGACTGCAATCGTGGTGAGCATCTCAAACCAAAAGTACCAACAATCTGATTAAACAACTGCCTGGGTTTTGGTTAGAAATAATTGAAACTGATACAGAAATGTACCATTCGTTAGCCCACTGGCAAAAGGAAGATGATATTTCAGTCTTCAAATCTACATTTTATATATAGGTTCATATTTTTAAAAACCTACACTAAATATATATATTATCATCCTGTACTTTGGCATTCCACTCTTTTTACTGAAATACTGTGAATGAAAGAAATCAAGTATCAAACTCTCTTTGTGTTAGATGTATATATATATCCTCATAGGTATTTAGTGACAAGTTACTAAATGTCACTATTCATTGAAACAGTACATTTTATGTCTTTCTAGCAGAAAAAAAAAAAATCTACCTAAAGTTTGTAGCTTTGCATAGCAATATATCAGAGCCTCACTTTGGTATCAATGGCTTCTTCATCCACACTTAGATGTTCAGAAATAGAAGTGGTCAAGCAAAACATTACCTATGTTTTACCATGTTGCCACTTGCCAAACTGCAGCAGTAGTGATGGTGTCACCATCACACCAGGAGGCACGACTGCCTGGTCTATACCTTTCCTTCTGTAACCCTAACCTTCTGACATAAATAGAAAAAAGTTGAAGTACTGTCTCTCCATTTGAGCTTGGTCCTAATATGCTCTGTTTGGGTCATACAGAGCATAACAGTAGGCAAAGCTACCCAAGGCAGCACCCCAAAGAAACAGACATTTGATGGGAACAGACAGACGTTAACCTGATAAAAGTAAAGCCTTGCAAGAACCACACTTTTAACTATGACTTTTAACGATATTTAAATTGGTATTAATATTTTCTGTAGTGACTCCAACTACTCAGTGTCAGGAGTGGGATCATAAGACATACTACCATGTTTTGTGTTTCATATGTAATCTGAAAGAAACCTATGAAAGTTTAAACACGATCTGTGGGTTTTTTTGTTTTTAATAGCAGTCACTTTTAATCAAGTTAATCTCGATCATGACATGAGACTAAAAATCAGGAAGTTTAAATACCTGTCACTAGGCTCTTCTCTCCCCCATCCCAATAGCGATGTGTATGTTTCAATAAAGCAGCTCTTTTTCGCAGATACTGAATCACAGCTGAAGTTACGAGGTATTACGTGTTCAGCATTTCTCTACATCGAATCACGTACAGAGGTATCTAATAAGTATTTACATTGGAAAACACTGGTCTGAAGTGGAGTATAGCAGTGTTGCACATCCCTTATCTATCAACTAAGCACAGTATTCACTTTGTAGACATCGTCTGTAGAGTGCTTTAAGGCCCCCAGACATTAGCCCAAAGCAAAAACGCATTGTCTCCATTTAATTACATATCTTTTCAAACTTACTGTGATCAAAATGACTGAGTTAAACAAAATGGTTACTAGTAACAGGAGACTGTTGTTAACCAGCAAGCTAAGGTGGGTGTACGTGCGTGGAGTTCAGAAGAAAAAGATGCTGCTGCATGCTGTTTGCTTCTCCAATGTGAATTTATAAAGGGGACTTTAAGTGCAATACCAAGTGAATTAGCAAACATTGAAAGGATTAAAATCCCAGGAACCAATGAAGTCAAAGAGAAATGGAAAATGGATTCAGCCCTAAAAAGATAAAATTATTTAACAACTTATTAAAACAGTTCATCATTGTAATTAAAATCCAAGTACCTAGAAAAAAGTGGCACAAGAAAGGTAATTTTTTAATGAGGAGACTTTAAAAAGCCATTTATTGTGAATTTGGAAGAGAATCAGCCTGAAAGAGTTGGTAGTAAAAAGAAATTGTTTGTTTATTCATAAAACTTATTTTGGTCTAGCATCCCACTAAGAATCCCTAACATCTGCTCAATGGCAGCTGTAAGTAACATTAGAAACACTCAGCCAATTTATATCTTTCCTTTTTATTAAAAAATAAACAGGTCTTTTTAAATTATTCACTAGTAAATTAACATAAAAATCAGCGCTGTAGCAACTCACATTTGTGGAAAGGTGTCTGAAAGCTTTGTATGACCATGATGATCTAAACCTTTCCACATTTCACTGACTACTTTATTTTTTATGTGTTGTCCTATCTAATTTAGCAAATGAAAACATAGAAAACCTACAAGCCGTACCAGAGTCACGGCCGTGAATAATACAGAATGCATCACTGATACCTCAAATACCGTATTAGTTGCCTCCTTCCAACTTGAACGGATTCTGTTCTTACCTTCCCTTTGCCTTCCGCCATTTAAAAATTCTCACTCAGTAACCTCCGAACCTCTCCTGCTTCTGTCTTTCATGAACCAGACATTAGACATTAACCTCAACTAGCAGAACCCTTCTCTGAATTATTTCTGAGTAACAAAATGCAGCAGTGTTGCTAGTTAATAATTATTTGTTCTCATCTGCAGCATTTTCATACATAGATTGCAAAGTGCATGTTTCCTATGTTTCACTCCAAAACTGTGTTCGTAAGACAGTAAAAAAGGCACAGGAACCCTTCAAACCTAAAGGCTTCTCTTTACGCCTCACTAATACTTTTTTTTTTTACTTAATCTCTTCAATGTTTCAGCAGAAAAATACATTACTCTTTTCCTAGGTTTCTCTCCTGCCGTCAGTTCTTATTTCCTAATACAAGCAAGACCCTGCAAATGGAACTTGCCAAGAAGTTGTTCAAAAGGCTGGAGTAGCTCTGTTTATTTTACTGGAAATTTTTTGTTTCCCTTCTAAGCAACAAGCCAGCATTTCCACAGTACACTCTGGAGACAGTTAGTTTAAANGAATTAACAAATCTTCTTGATAAACTACAAGACTTCGCCTCTGCGATGTTTGGGATAGGCTGGTAAACTGGACATTGGATTGGCAGTGTAACTGCAAAGGTGAAGGAAGGAAGACCTTTTACTTAAGAAAAAGTCCTGGCATCATCAAAGTAGGAATCTTTTCTACATCTTAGATGTAGGGAGAACTCAACTTGAGAAATCAGCTGCAGTTGTACACTACAGGGAAATCACTTTATAGCACAAATGCTAGAGGGGAAGAAACATCAAAGGTGCAAATGACAATCAGATGTCAGATCCCTGTTGACTTGCCATGAAGACTATGGACTTTGCTGTCATCTTTGTCTTTGAAAAAATTCTCTCAAAAGCAGGACCATTACAGACAGCTCTGGGAAAGCTATTGTCTCTAGTAACTATAAAGTAAGCATAGTCAGAAACCAGAAATTGTCTTATCTGAGAGATGCTAAAATTAAAAATTACCATTTCAGAAAAGGAATTAAAAAAACACAAATCAGGAACATTTCCCAGATGACAAAATTCCAAAGTATAGTATCAAAGAAGAGAATATCTTCCACTCTTTTCAACATCTTCCCAAGACGGTTTGCACTTTGGTAACACGAACCAAAGGAGCACAGAAAGCCTGGGAGACACGCTCCAAGTAACCCAGGTACATACCAAGGAAGTTCAAGTCCCTTGTGCAACTCACCAAAAAAACTGCAAGCAACCACAGAGGCAAGCTGGAGAAAGCCATGGAGCTCTCTTTCCGAACGCTACTGAAACGAGCACATTCCTGAGGAATATTGCTATATCCTATGGTCACATTCTGATAGAAACATTTTCCTTTGAGACTGATAAAGTCTGTTAAGAAGACCTTTTAAAATCCAGTTAAAAACTTAAGTTTACAAGGAAGGGAAAATGTTAAACATAAGTATAAATGTTTGCATTTGAGTAGGCAACCCTGTTTAACTCAGTAAGGAACATGTTTGTAGCATCATGCAACCTGGCAGTAAGCTTGGGTATTCTGCCTGTTTCTCTGCACTTCATGATGTAACACTTTGAAATACAGCATCAGCACCATTAGGACATGATCTGTTAAAAGTCAGTGGATGTCTTTATATTGATCTTAGTGTGTTTTAATATCCAGTTGATTGGTAAGGAAACTATCCATAACCTCCTTATGGCAAACTTCTTGTTTCACATGACTAAATTTTTGTCCCACTTTTATGTCTCAATATGAATTTCACTTACGTTTGTGTCCATCTCTTGTTATGCTTCTTTGTTTTCCACTGTAGTTCCGTTCCTTACGAGTAAATGGGTTTATTCAAATGAGTGTCCACAATGTTTTAAAATAACCTACTGATGTTCAAGATCACATATTTGTAGTGTATTTTGCCATTCAACATCTTTCTCTTTAAAAGTCTAATTTCACATTTCTGCTGTCATGAGGATATACCTTCAAATTAGATAGGCACGATCACTAGGCCTTGCCATCTTAAAAAGCAACCAAAAATCCCAGGACCTACAAGACTAAAATCATGCTTAGTTTATTTCCACATCTATATTAAGTTTCTGTTAAGGGATTGGATTTTCTAACTAGTGTTCCTACTTGCAATCTCTTAAAAGATACTTCAATATTTCATAAGCCAATTTTGTATAATTGATAGATACAGTAAATTAAATATTTATTTCTATTTTTCACTGGTTTAGTCGAATTTAACACCTGCTGCTAACAAAATAAAAAAACAACCTGAAATAACAGAGAAGTAAATAGCACCCTGTACATCTATTGATTTTACATAATATTTCCATGTTTTAAAATTGCATTCTCTCAAACCATTACCTTCAATACCGGAGCTTCACAGATGCAAAGTTTTTGCTATGAAGCCGTGTTATTTTGATGGCATGTTTGACTAGAACTATTCACTGTGCAACGATTTCTGAGTCTGAGGTGATATGAAACTTCAGAAGTTTTAACCCAAATGCTAACAAATTATTTAACATAGAAACAAGGTTTCATTCATGAGGAAAATTAATGCAACAGGGGTGCTTTCTCACCTCTCTGCATCAGTTGTTATAAATTGAAAGTATACCATTTAGATATTCCTTAATTAACATGCTTTGCAAAGATCTTGAATATGAGCAAAAGAAAAATGCTCTTTGGGCATTTACGATAGTTTGTTAATAGAAGGTTGACCCTTTCAACAGTATGTTATACTGTCAGGAACTACCTACTCTCTGTAACCTACTATTTCACAACCAGTTTCAAAGGTTGAAGCATAAAGAATAGCCACTTTCTTACAGGTCAAGAAGCAGAAATCTGCAGATCAGGGTTCAAACCCTTCTCTGAGATCCAGTGACAAGTCCTGGGATTTCTGGGGACTTACACACTCCTGCTACTCTACGATTTCTTGTACGGGCGTGCTGCTCATCCCACTTTGCTCAGTGCAGGGAGAACACCAAAACAGGGATACGAGAGGCACGACAAATCTCTTTCATTTAAAAGACCAGTTTGGGTGGAAGGCTATGAAAACAGCTGAAGGGAGGTGACCTCCCTGCTGCTACAAGCAGTGGCAGTCAATCGTGCAGTGCACGATACCATCACCCTGGAGTACCACAGCAAGCTATGCCAGCGCCCACTTTCAGTGTCACTCCCAGGGTTGCCTGTACGTGTAAACCAAGTGCCAGCAGCTTCCACCAGAAAATTCCCAGACTTTCTCTTGCCCCAGTTCCCGATTTCAGTCGTGACCAAGGGTACGCCGTCTTCACACAGACAAGGAAAATTTTTGTTTTCTAGTGAGAGGAACATATTTCTGCTTCTATCTTAATTTACTAGACCTCGCAGAGGTCCTACAAAATGTACAACATCAATTTTAAATATGGCAAAACAGAGAAGCTAACACAGTTGTCAAAGGTGACGGCAAACTGGAGTCACTCTGCTGTCTCGAACAAGCCTACCCATCTTTGGTCTTCCTGACTTAACTTATTCTTCTGGTGAGAGGTGCTTGGAAATAGCACTGTTTCTATTTGTAAATGGGGCTGGTGGAGGGAGAAAGTCAAGCAGTGTCGGGGATAACTCAAAATCAAATAAACAGGTACAGAGCTGACCGATGCCATCTGTTTTACACTGGTATTTCTTCTTTGATTTCAGTAAAGGCTATTGCTATTTTCTGATTACAGTAGAACACCATTAACAGAATAGACCTTTCACAGATTTAGCAAACTGAGTTGCCAGGCATCCTGCTATGACAAATACGAATGACCCAAGACAACTATCTACCCTCAGGTACGGTTATATAGGCTAGCACGTAGTTCAATAAGCACATAAATAAATGCATAACAAAATGTGGCATTGCATACTGGGTTTCTAGCTTAACAAACTGCAAACAAATGAGGTTTTACTGTTCTCCCTTCACAGACTCTTTGTATCTTTTTCCTCCCAACATCTGTTTCTCTTATGTATTACTTATGTATTACTTCTGTCCTCTACTCACCCATATAGCATTCTGCTGCTCTTTGACTTTACGGAAAAGACTTTTCATTAGAGCCTGCCCTAGTGTTTCTTAACCACTTTCCATTCCTTCACTTCTGATTTCCTATACATACGTTATTGAGTTCCAGACAGATTTTTAAGCTTCATTTTGCATTCCTTCAAGGTCTGTTTTACTCAAGCCCAACATTATTTTTGTGTTGCTACTCTTTGTATGGACTCTCATCAGTAATTCAAACCTGAGGATATTGTGATTGCATTGTTAGAACTTTTCAACCCCAAGCTTATCTATCACGCCTACATTCTTTCTGGTGATTAGCTGCAGTATCACTGTTAAGCTTGTAGGCAATTACATCATTTAAGGGAGCAGCCTTGTACTGCCTTACTGAACATGCAGCTATCTGCATTTTTGTACTACTGGCTTTTTTATTTCCCCCCACTCTGTAGCAGAATAAATGAAGTCACTTGTTCCTGCACAGACCTCCATTATATTTAAAGACTTTCCATATTGCCAAGAACATCTTTTGATCTAACTCCTAATCCTAAAACTTTTTTAGTCCATAATATCATCTAAAATTTTGAGACAGACCATGTCACTCTGGCCTGCTCTGTATCTTGGTTTTCCACGGCGTGTTTTGGTTCATTCCTTGCAATATACTTTCAGTGATGTTTACCAGAGCCCTGAACATGCAGAACAAACGCAGACTATGCAGAATGCAAGACATCTGCTGCAGCAAACAGACAAGAAAGTTATCAACTACTAATATAATTCCATAGTGTTAATTATGGTCCTAATGAGCCTCTTACAGCAGCCAACTGCAACCACTTCTACATATTCAAGACAGTAACAAGGCTATGTTCCTAAAACAACATACAACACTGCATCTGCATGATGCAAAGTACTGAAGTAGTACAAACTCTGCAAGTTCAAATTTATCTGAAAATTCTGAAGGAATGGGCAGATCTTTGGACAAATGAGGTATTGTCTACATGCATACAGACAGAAGAGAGCTGACATAAACATCATTTTATGCACACTCAGTAAACTGACAGAAATTCAGAAATGTGTTCATGCCCATGCTAGATCTACTCTGTAATGCCAGAAGATCACAGCCAAAGAAAATTGGGATTATTCTCTACCATTTGACAACAGAGGTGGGAGAACTCTCTCTACACTGCACTTTGTTCTCTGAAGACAAGCAGTTAGATGCACGAATATGCTGCATTTCAACATCTACTTTCCCCAGCCAGTGAGCGCAGCTCAGCCAAGCGGGAACAGCAAGTGGCCCCCATCACACTTTGGACTCACTCTGGCTCCTGCTTGGTTGGAGAGAGAGGAAACTGCCACCAGACCATGACCAAGAAAGCCTTAGTCACCAGTCCTCTTCCTACACATTCAGAAGAGTAAGGACTTACTAGCTTGTCCCCAGCCCTAAACTGGAGCTCCAGACCAGAGCTTAACATCATCTGTCACCCTGGAAAGTGACAGATCTGTAGTTCACATCTGTAGAAAGGAGCTGCCAATTTTGACCCGGTCTGCTTTTAGAAGAGGACAGCCATGCATTGCCCCTGATTTCTAATGGACCTTTTACAGGGTAAAGTGTACCCTTTACAGATACACTATAAACACAATACAGTTGGTTTTATTTCAGATTCATAAAACGAGACACAAACTGAAATCTTGTTTTAGATGTGTTACCAAGCCTCCTCCCTTGGTTTGCCTTTCACCTAGAAGTGCTCTGGGCTCTAATAACTGACTGGCTTAGTATCAAATAACAGCTGAAGTTGTAGACACATAATTAAATCAAACTTTTCTTTGAACATAGTACAACTCACATGCAATTGAGTGGACCCTCAACTTGTTGTTTGAGCATGGGATTTAAAGCCAGGTACTCACAACTGATCTCAGCTTGATTTTTGACTTGTCTGGTGTGATCTTTGCCTCATACTTCACAGGGTGATTATGAGATTTATTCTGCTAATGTCTGCATGTGCTTTGAAGACATAAAGTGCTATCTAAGTGCCAAGTGTTATTACTTATTCAGTAGTCTTGCTTCCTACGTTGTTAGGATTTGCTCAAAGCACACCTAGCTTTTCAGTCAAATTTTGCTAGTTTGGTTTCCTTTCTTCTCTTTCATTTTTCATGAAACATTTGCTTGGTAGAAGTTTTGGATCATGGTGGTTCACATCCAGCAGTAGGAAATTCAACCCTTACACTTAGACAGCTGCTAGCATGTTTACAGCCACACCACCGAACCCTGCTCAAAACAAATCTTTCCAAGACAGTACTGAAAACAACAGCTATTGCTACCTTAGAATCTGTCGTCCCACTATTCATGCTAAAAATGGATCTGCACCAGTAGTAATGATAGGATAAAAACCTTATTTAGAACTCAGGTAAAAGCTTTGTGTAGCCAGGCATTCTGCTGTGATGTTCCAAACCACATTTCTTGGACTCTCTCTTCTTATAATCATTAAACTTTTGTATCTTTTCTTAATTCGGGATTAGGCTTTTGTGCAGTAAGATGTTCTGGTCTTCAGGGTTTTTGAGGAAACCTCTTCACACGGTAGCCCCATGTCCTGAGTTTTCTTTGCGGGAATCTTGTGGCACTGCTCTCTGCTTTTAGAGACAAAGACTGAATACTACAGCCTGCAGCCAGTCTCCCTCCAAATCCAGGACAAGGCCAGCCTATTTGTGCCTTTAAGTTTTGGTAGGGTTTGCTGTGAAAACGGTAAGTGTGTACTAACCGGAACCAACCCTGTAAGGCAGAATGAAGCCTGGGAGGACTGACAGTGGGCTCTCCTTAAAACTGCAAGACACAGCTTTTCTTCACCGTTTGGCTATATTATTTCTGTTCACTTTGGAATGAAGAGTATCAAAGCATCTAAAAGAACTTCTGCTTCACATTTCATGTATTTTAATTTTCTGCTTCTAACCTATCAACATCAGAGACCTTATTGCCTCAGCTGTCTTCTGCTCCTTTTTACAGGGTTTTTTGTGCTAGAGACTTGAGATGTCAGCTTGTTTTAGCACTAATTTATTCCCTTTCTAAATTCAATTTTTACATGAGTCACTATCTCAACTTACAAATTATTTGACTAACTGCTTAATGACCTACGAAAAAATTGTTTTAAACCCATACATTTAGTAGAGCTACAGAAGAACATGCATCATACCTTTCTGATCTTTCCACAGGCACTCATTTAGATATATAATGAAAACAAATATCTTTCATATATCACTGCTGTTTCCCTTAGCTTCCCAAAGAGTGATGCAGAAGAAGCTGTACAGTCAAGACCAGCTTTCACAGTTAAAATGACGCAGATGAAGTTTTCACTTTTACACTACATTTACTTAATCACTTCCTCCACCTCTCCCCCAGTCGTCATATCTTAATTAATATGAATTCTTATACAGAACAATAAAGTTGTAATTATGTAGTATGGTTAAAACATGATTTTCCAAAATAAAAACCTTACGTATGACTGAAATGTGCAATTAAGTCATCTGCACCTTTACTGAAGCCTTCCTTTCCACTGCAAGTTAATCATCTTTCCCTTCCTTGTCTGGCTTCCTTGAAAGTTTCTGATGTTTGTGTCAAAAAAAAAAAAATTTAAAAATGGCCTACCTCTCATAAGACAACTGTGTACAAGACCTGTTTTTTTTCAGGCAGCACAATGAAGAAACATAGAATAGTTCCCCCTGGGATGCGGGAGTCAGGCACTCCCATTTGTGTTCCTTAGGACTGTTTATTCCAAGAGGCTACAAAGACACAGATTTGAGTGTCTCCTGTAGAAATGTAGGTGACTTACATAAGTACACACCAACCAGTGAAAACCGCTAGTTAGTTTCCTGTACTTATTGTCTGGAAGCAGTCCGGTAGAGTCAGTGTTGCAGTTTCCCTTGAGAAGCTCGTGTACTCAAACCACTATCAAGACTTCAAGAAGCTCAAGAAATGGCGGTGGACATTATAAACCAATGACCAAAAGTTTCCTGATTCAATGCTGAGATCTTCTGTCAGTTTTCTGCAAGCAATGTGCTCCTTTGGTGGTGTCACAAAGCCACTGATGTGCAATCCTACCTGCCATTATGTCCTCCTTAACACGGCAAGGATTATTCTTGCCAGGTGAGTCAATGTCCTTAGAGGGCTGTCAGCCTCTTTCACTCAGAAACAGGTTCTTAAATATTCCAGAAGAATTTTTAGTGTGTCAGTCAAGTCTGTAAAGGTGTGGTTAGAAGACTTTAAGAGAACTGGGTGCCTGCTGCCATTCTGATGTCTTTCTCCTTATGTACTGTGCTAAAGAAGGAAGAAAAAGTAGTCACGGTACTTTGGAGGTACTATTTCAGACACAGGAGGAGCCAAGAGACACTGCTTCAAGTAAAGGCAAATTATTATCACACCTCACTGTGAAGCAACACTTTTTCCGAAGTTCTTGCAGGTGCAAGCATTAACATCTTGTACACAGGCATGTTGTACAAAGCACTGTTTCTACCAGTGGCCTCCACCTCCAGTGCACTGCTGGGATCTGCATGTCTCACTAGGCTCAGCCTCACTCACCGGTGTGTAGTGAATGGCTTCTGCTGAGTCCTGCAAAAGCTGTGATTCAGAGTACAGATGTTTGCCTACAGAAGCAGCCTGTGCAATCTGCTTTGAATACGAAAGTGCACGGGCACACCACCCCAGCTTGAGCATGGCCCTTAGCGTTCTTTTAAAATCCCAGCCAACGCAGCGGTGCCTATTTTTTGACCTTTTACCATCCCTTATCAAGGCTGTGAAGCTGGCCTCACGTCCAGTGGCTGAACCTCCACCTGCTAGCTCAATCAGACTAAGTATAACATGCTGTGGTTCCCAGCATGCACCAATAATTCCTCAAGCCAGGACAAGGAAGGCTGTATAGAAATTTTGGAAAGTTATTTGAGAGAGGAGACATCTGGGTTGTGTTCCTTGCTCAGTTAATTCTTTTGTGCAAAGCAGAGCAACTTTATCAGGCCAGAACGATATCCTTAATGGAAAATACACTGTAAAATTGACCCTTGTGTGGGAAAAGAATCTCAGTCAGGGAGACCAAGCCCCAGACATCCCAGGCAAGCTTTTTAACCAAGGAGCTAGTGATAAATCAGCACTATGTTACTCTCTCGGCCTTCTGAGTCTCACAAATGAGACACATGGGAAATACATATATTTTATATTTATGTTACACACATCTAGTGGCTCTGTGCCTCAGAAGGTAGGTGAATGTGTGCATGCTCAGCAATGGCAATGTAAACATCTGTAAGGCTAGGATTTTGTGCTCCCAACATGATAAGCTTACATCATGCACTGTGAAAACAGCCAAAGGACTGCATGCCATGTCCTCAGTTGCACTGATACAGTTGCATACAAGGCATGGCTGTAAACCAGGTTGTTGAGGTGGTGACCATTCTAAAAATAAATAAAAAAAAAAGAAAACACATTGCCAACCAATCAAAAAGGACCCCAGAACAAACTAGGTACCCCTTTTCTGGAGTAATTTTCAGCCATGTTACTTTGAAAGCTCAGTTTACACTGCAGCATGATGAGCACTTCTAACAGCAGGGCTGAAGGAGCAGCAAATTTTGGTGTAAAGGACAGGAGCAATTGGACAGCAGCAGCAAAGACTTCTAAAGCCCATTTTGCAGTTGAATCCACTATACAGCGTAGCTCATTTCCCCATATAAAACTAACCACTGGAGTCAAGTTTATCAGATGTCTGGGGTTTTTTTCTTTCTTTCTTCTAAATCATGGCACCAGTTGAAAAAATAAATGGATACTAAAACTAGAATTTAAATATAGTGTGCTAAAATACTTTCTTCCCCAAATGCTACAAATATGCAAATCAAACAAAATTCAACTGGAATTTGAGGTTCTCAGCAGTTCTGACAAGTCAGAGTCTGAAAACCTGGCACTCAATACATGTACATAGGGCATCGATAAATTCTTATTTTTACATCTACCCAAAAAGAAAAAGCAAGAGACTGAAATAAGGAAATTACTGCACATATTCAGATGGATAAGTATCTTGTAAAGCGAGTAACTATGCAAGGAAAATCATTAACAATAGAGCCATCTGCTGTATTTCAAAAAAACTACACCAGCAAAAAATTTGAAAGTGTTAAAATGCTTTACAACCTGCATTTTTCACTACCCCATGTTACAAAAAGTGATCACAATGATTAGCACATCAGTTTAAATGACAGGAAATGTGTATTTCTTACACCTCTTCTAATTAAAAGCTGTATGTACTGCCATAATACTGATCCTCTGTATCTAATGATACTAATTGACATTGTAGCTGAGCATGTAAAAAGCCTGAAATGCTTCTCATTCCACTTGAAGTAGATAAGCATAGTGTTGTATACGGAGACAATAAGGTCAGCAGCAAGTTGAATACTTATTTAAATACTGACAAGACACTTGGATGATTTTTTCTTGCTCTAAAATAAGAAGAAATTCCAGGTCTGAAGAGCTTACAGTAGAAAAAAAAAATCAACACAAAAATGAGGGAAAGTTTAGAAGACAGACTAACCCAAGTGGTTCTTAGTGTATCTTTACACTTCTATCAATATACCTGAAGAGATGTCTTTCAAGCACGGTGGAAGAAGCAGGTGTCTAGAACAAAGTTCCAAGAACATAGCCTTATCAGCCAACTCCCAGTTTTGCATCTTAAAGATGGCATTAAAACACAGCCCTAAAATCCTGGTTAAACTAGGGAAACTTATACTAGTGCAGGCCCAAAGCTGCACAGAGAATATACTGCTGTAAATCTGGGCTCAAATGGGTGCTTCACTACATTCAGTCTGCAAAGTCTATGGCTAAGCAAAAAAAGTAATACCTAGAAACTATACACAGCCCCTAAAAACTCTATCCCGCTCACGGGAACGTGTTTCTTAGCTGAAAGGTTCAGGATAAAAGACAGACAGACTCCTAAACATCAGGTCAGATGTAAGTGAGTTTTCAAAGACAGCGAAGACCGAACACCTTTTGAAGCACCAATTAATTGTCGGTCGTGAATGCTACTGCTTTTGAGTGTGCCAGTTAAAAGCAGTTATAACCGAGCCCAGCACTTGCTGGAGCGCTTGGTATTCCTCCCCTCGCTACATGTCTAGTACAGTTGGTTTCTCAAATTGCACTCTCATAGAGGTGGTTAGAAGAAGTGATCGCAAACTAGAAATGAGAGCTGTCAGCATGAATCTTCATAGGAAAGTTTCCCCTGCATTTAAAATAATACAAGCCATCTGCCTACACCACATTTGTAGCTCATCACAATTGCCTGAATAATATGTGTATCTGCCCCAAATGTATGTATCCTTATTAAATATACCAAGGATCAGAGGTTTGACAACAAATATTTGTTCCTACAAGCTTTGTCATTTAGCAGGTTTAAGTGTTATTTAACATTTCATCTGGTTTTTGTAGGTTACACAAAAGAAGTAACACTTCATTACTACACCTACAACTTCAGTAATTGCTGCATAATAGTTTTTGCCTATTATCGGCAAAACTAAACTTTCACAACTGGAATTATTTAAGCTTCATAAATAATATAGCAAAGACATTCTTAGCTTAAAAAGAAAAACATATGTATTTACCTGCCATCATAGCTATCATACTGGCTTTGTAGACATTAGCAAGGGACCCCAATTCACCTGTTGCCAAGATTGTTTTCATATGAGCTTCTCCACAGGCCTCACGGCAGCGACGGATCTCATCATAGAGACCTGTGGATAAAAGCATGTGAAAATGATCAAAGTTGCCTGAGAGACATTTTCAAGTACGGCTGTAATTTCCACTTCTGGATTAATTTCCAATCTTATAATTAGTCATAGCACTCAAGAACTTAAGTTTTGTAAGTTCAATAAATTACATGACTGGAGGTAATTAACAATGCCACACAGTTTCAGACTTAACTTAATAGCTACTAATGTCAGTTCTCTCAAAACGAAGAATGTGCACAGTATGCCAAACACTCATGAATACATCAGGAGTAAGAAATGCTATGACAGTCAAGATTGATTTTAAACCAGCTTTTTCAACAATAAATATGGTAGCACATTGAATCACTACAAAGGGGCAGTTACGTTTTCCTGTCCACATCACATCATCACCCTCTCTGTCCCCTTCAGCCATGTTTGCCAAAGGGCTCAGCCTAAAAGACACCAAAGGTGTGACCAAGTTGCTAATTACAAACATTAGTGCCACCTGAGATGCTGTGACATATCTGCCTTCGCCATTCCTGGAGGCTCCACATCTCCCTTTGGTCTCCTACCATTCTCCCTGATACCATGGGACCATCTCGGGAAATCTGATTATGAAGCTAGATGCCTGTGTTTAGGCATCTGAATCACACTTTAAGCTTCTTGAAAATAAGAACTTCCTGCAAAAAAAATCAAAGTGATCTTCTAACACCCCTGGTGAGGAGAGATGGAGGCCTGGGATTGCACCCCAAGGACCAGCAAATCCACACGGATCTGTGTCTACAAACCACCTCAAGTAGTTGCATTGCCCACAAGATTACTGAGGACTTGGACCATCCTGTGCCATGACCTCAGATGGCCCCAACAAGGGTAAAGGAAGCACCATGGCAGGAAGGCCCGCAGGACAACATGCTGCCAAGCTACAGCTCCAAAGGCAGAGCTGGATCCTCATTTCTGATGCCCACGCTCGCTGAGGAAGCCATCTGGAGTTCAGGAAGGACATTCATCATGAGACACTTATACACACAAGCGCTGCCACTTGCACTGACACAGACAGCACGACTGATTTATGGGTTTGAGATAAAGCAAACCTTTTAGGTTGGAGATAAAGCAGACCATTATCTCTGTATCTTCACACAACTTGGAAAACAAAAAGCAAATCCTACCCTGGAGTCGCCCCTCCTCCCCTCAGAGGGCTCCGCCGCCTTTGGAGGGCCTCTTGCCATCAGTCTGTCTTCTGACCTTCAGCCCTCCTGAGTTCTCATCTCCAGGCAGTCAGCATGTCCCTGAGACAAACCAGCACACATCCCACCTGCTCACCGCTTCTCAGTGAGCTGCCCCTCAACCGGCCCGCCACCGGCTGCAGCCAGGGAGAAGCAGGGACAGGGAGGACAGGTCAGCATTTGGCTGCGCATGGACATTGTCCAGAGCAGGCCACCTCCTCACAAACTCCTGCTTTTTGGCTCTACAAAGCGTCATGGCCAGAGGCGTGCTTAACTTTCTAACAGTTCTATATTTTCACAGACTCAGTAAGGACTGGAATAGATCTGGACACAACCGACTGCAGTTTTTAAAAAAGGCTAGAACTTGCAGGCCTGGTCAGGGGAGCACAGGGAAACCCTCCTACCCTTTTTTTTTTTGTAAAATTCAGCAGTGCTCCCACAAAATTTTAAACATAGGGAGATTAAAACAGCTAGGAATTATCAAAACATAGCTGTTTGAAGCTGGCCACTTGGGGATCATTAAGATTCATCTGGTGTTAATGGTGGGGAGAAAAGAAGCTCTTACAGTATACAGTCACCATTTCTGGGATTTGAATTAAAAAAAAAAAAAAGACACAAAATAAGCAAAAAGGACCCTTTGCACGGGAGTCGCTTTCACAAATTGTATTCAATCTTCAACCACATAATTGAAAAGTTTGTTTATGGAAAGTTAAAATACAGCTTTCAACACATCTTTCTTGCTAAAAAAGTCCAGGATATGGCTAGGGAGACTAAATTTTTTTAGCAATACTAGCTTTCTTTTCTCCTGAGTCTTCAAGCAAGACCTGGAGACATACAGTAGGGTTTGCCAGCTGCCCTAGGGCTGGACCTCTCCTCCGCCTGTGATGCTGCCGCATCCTATTGATGCCATCGGCACACCAGGCGGCCAGTGCTGGGATCATCGGGGTGGTCCTCTGAGACATACTACACACGTTAGTAGACAACTGGCTAATGCACTTAGCAAGTCCCTTTATAGACACCAGGCTTCACCTTGTTTCTTACTGTGTACCAAAGGTGTGAATTAATCAGTACTAGCATGCAGTCTAACATGTTTTATTGATCAATTGATGATACTCCAGAAACCTACATCAAATTGAGACTCAAAAAGGAAATACAAAGAACCTGTGCTATTTTCTTGTGCATTTGATAACACCGCTCATGTTAGACCCAAACGCAGTCTCTTTTTGTGGACTGACTCCTGAAGCTTTTGGAAAGCCAGAGAAAGCAGCTTTCATGTTCTTCTAGTTTCAGTTACAAGAGGAAAAGACTCAAGTTTTCTCCACCTTTAAGATACGCCACCAAAAATGTTAAAATAAAATCAACAAAATGTACATTTAGGTTGGATTCCATGAAAAGGAATTATATCCTCATAGCTGTTATTCACTGAAGTTAGTATGGCAGCTACAGCATCTTCCCTATTGTTGGAAGGTACTTTTATATGCAATTAGTGCCAAGATCATTTGAACAGTCTCACTATCTGACAGCACACATCAACCCATGGGCAGGAACAACTGGAGCTCTTCAATCTTCTGTGTCTACCAGGTTAGCTAAGGTGGTGGAAAAGTGGGCATACTTTAAGGGGCGGGTGTGTAGGTAATATATACTGCTCTTTATTCAGAGACCAATTATTGCAGACAATAGCTGGCATTCATAGGACAGTCTCAGACCTACAGTAAAAGCGTAAATAGAAATGCAGCTACCTCTGGGACAGTGAAAATTAACCAGACCACCCCAGTCCCAGTACAAGCAGGGACTGCTTTGATACAGAACAAGTGCAAAAACCCCTTTCAAAAAAATAAAAAAAAGGTTTCAATACTCAGATTTAAATCAAGATACAAGTAACTTCATTATCCTGAAACTTGCTGGCAAATGTCTAAAGTATGGATGGAGTTAATCACACCTGAAAACGCACTCTGTGTTTCAACTGGTCCTGGGCTTCCTCTGGGACAGTCTGTGCTGCCAAAAAATCCATCACTTAACTACTCAGTTCCATCAAGCCAATCAGTAGCAGCAGCAGAGCTGGACACTGTGGTTCTGGGAGTATCTGCAACCTATGTAGAACACGAGTAATTGACACAGCAGATAGAGCTTCTCTGGTTAGCAGTAGTGGCAGAAAGCTTTTGGGAAAAACCTTTATCACAGAAAACCCCACAGGCATATTTTCATCTGTGAGCTAAGACCACCGTGAAGAAGTTGCAAGAGATTCTCCTTCTGACTGCTAAAAACAGGGAAAAGATAATCAGGAGCTCTCAGAGCAAATGACCAATACTGTGTAGCATCTTGAACACAGCACCAACACACCAACACTACCCATTCTAAAAGAAGTCTAAGTCTTAAGCCAGGAAAAAACAAGCAAAAACCAACACCCTCCCACCCCCCCTCGCCAAAACCCAAAGCTAGCCAACATATATAGAATATATTTGGAGCCAGACGCTCACTGATGGAGTCTGTAGTAGCTCCACTGGCTTAGCTGTTAAAATCGATGTGGCATAAGAACTCTTCTACTTTGCACCCACTTCCTTAAGATACCTTGCTGCTTTCATGAACTTTAGATCTGTTTTTTATTGGATGCATTTATTAAAGTAAGAAAAATTCAGATTTTATAGGAACAAAAAAAATACTTTCATAGCTGTGGTTTTAATTCCACTGTTATAGAAGACAAGTGTTGGAAGGTGGCTTTTTTGTAGTTTTCCTAAAAGTCTTAACTATTCAGTACAAACATTACATTGATTTTTTTCAGCTATTAAACGCACCACACAAAATGTGCCTCCCCCTAACACATCTCTCAAGCAAACATCCCTGACAATTACTGCTGGCTATAATCTGCCCTAGATTGTCTAGATGGCCTTTTGCTTTGTTCTTATAATACATTTGTCCTAAAAATCACATAACAAAGGGGATAATCCATATCTCCTACAGAGGAAATGAAAATATTAAGGGGAAAAAAACACAGCTTAATTTTTTATGAACCCACTCTTCTCTAAAAATGCAGTGATAAAAACACTTTTTCTTTCTTTTTTTTTTCCCTTAATTCAGCTTATTTGCTGTTTTTAGCTAGTCAGTCGCATTGACTGATGTTAAGGGTAGAACCTGAGATGAGAAGGGAAGATGTTTCAATTTCTGTTAGACCAAAAGATCAAGGTAATCATGACAGGAAACTGGAAAATGAGCTGGAATCCCTTCTGTCTTGCACATTAATGGCAGGTTTGTTAACAAAATGACAAGCGCAAGGCTATCGGCACAACACGACTCTTTCAGTTCTGCTCTCAGCCACATATGTGCAACTCCAGGCTCCAGTGATTCGCATGAAACTGAAAACAGAGCTTGGCTTCAGGAGTCTGAGCTGCTGCTGACAATATAAGAAAGGAATTGTGCAACTAGACTTTGAGGTCCCAAGTCAGCTTGCATATCTAGAAAATGGTAAATCCAGTTACAATATTTCTGAACAACATGTGGAGTCTTTTCCCAGTCTTTGGAGTGCAGAGTGTTTTTTCCCTGCCCTGTTTACAAGGTATGTATTACAAAAGGGGAGCCTAATCCCTGAACAAAGCCTCTAAACTCAGAGTTGAATAATTATTAAGAAGAATTGAAAGACAGCTTTCAAAATGAGGTTATACCTAATGTATTTAATGGATGCAGCTGTGTTAAAACTTCTTAGAATATACTTCTTTTTTTCTCTTTTATTGTAGAAAACTTCAGCTGACATAGAGCAAAGGATAGGTTATCAAGACCTCTGGAGTTGCTGACACTGTGGTATGTCCAGGTGTCTGCTAAAAGCTGTGGAACTGGAAGTAACATTATGGTACCCCAGGCAGCTTCAGAAAGTACAGCAAGTCCAACATATTCATTGGTAACAGGGGGGAAAATAAAAACAAAACAACATACATTTTTTTTCAACAATTGGTTGGTTAACTTCATCACACTCTAAAAACAGGCTCCACATTCCAGGCTTAAAGATATTGAACTGATTTTTAAGCTTAATACATACTTTGTCGGGTGATACAAGACAATGGTTGAGTAAACTATTGTGAAGTAATATTGCTCTAAAAGCTAATAGGTTATAAAAGGTATACAAGTTCATAAACTTAAAGCTCGTTTAATGTTATCTTCCAAGCTAAATTAACTGTCTAGTAAAGCTGCTTTCATGTTCAGCACTATTAAAAAGCTCTTAACAATTACTTTGTAAAGATCTAGAAAACATATTCTGTGTGTCATAAAGAGTTCCAACAATATTTAAGAACTGCTTTAAAATAACTTAACATAATTGCACATACACTAAGGTATTTAATAACTAAACAAGCCTTTGAAACAAATCATAAAGCAACACTGTTCTATCATGGTGACCCCAATGATTGCACAGGCCAGAAGAAAAGCTAAAAATATAGAACAGTAAGATAAAGCACTTTACCACACACGTATTTTTGTGAATAACTCCTGACGTTGTGAAGGACAGGCAGCACAAGAAAATAACGATAAAAATATACTAGTGTTGTAAGCATAGGTTCTGTCATAACTGCAAGGCTAGTTGATGAAGTACCCTGAACACAGGCATAGTTACTGCACTAGACTTTTTCAATTTTATGTAAGAATTCAGCCTAAAAAAGACTTCCTCACCTTTTCTACCTTCCTTAAACATACTTTATACATTTGCTGTGTGTATCATTAGATAGAGATGGAAAGCTGCATGTTCGTACAGGTAACATACATCTATTGAAAGCCAAACATGAAGTCAGAACACTAGGTTTCCACCAAAATATTCAGATCACCTACTGAAGTAATTTTTTTGGACAGGCAAGTTAAATATTAGAATTTGTCACCCTGTAGCATCATTATCTGGATGGCAAGTAAATTCTGCTCCTGAGATAGCTTTTTTCAAGACCATGTAAATATGCGCCATACATAGATTCACGTTCATAAAATAACTTTCAGAAAACATTTGGAAGTAATTTCAATTCTACCCCCAGTAAAAGAAATGTAAACTAACCACTGCCAAAAAGGATGGCTTTAAACCTTGTCACAACTTCAGCTGTGGATAAAAGACTATGAATACCAAATCGAAAGTAATCTCTAATTTACTTATTCAGTAAACTGACAGCTTTGTACTACATCCATCATTACTATGTCTTTGTGCTCCTCCCCTGTAATTTATGACTACAGAAAACAATTTGTTTCCCATGTAGAAAAACGTAGCAATGTCTGTCTGGTTCATTTCAATCACTGATATAAACTTCCTCTCTGAATCTAGCCCTGTATTTCTCCTCTGAGTTCTCCTTCACATAATCCTGGGCAATGTAACTTCAAGCCTGCATTTATTTGCAACTGCCTGCATGCACTAACTTTCTGATCTCTGCTCTCTGCAACTTGCACTTAAGAGCGGTTTGTATCACGAAGTCTGAAGCATGGTAACCACAATTAGTCAGAAATTGCTACAAGACAGACTTTTTGCAGACACAATTGCAAGTTGTTGCTCAAGCCCAGTTTAGTGGTCTTTTTTTAGTCCTGGTGACAGATCACTGACTCAGCTCATTTTGTATCCAAGACCTTTATGTGTTCCCAGTGGAGCACAGCTCCTGGACGGGGTACCTGCTTTGTAGACCATAGTGTAGACTCTAACAAAGACACAGCATAGGAAGGTGTGCCTATACTCTTGCTGCCAGCTGGTACAGAATCTGACCATCGTTTTGTCTTATTTAAAACCCCTCAATCACACAGTCTCCATATTCTAGCAATTTCTGGGGCCATACCTGAACTTAAAATAGCCACTCTGAAAGAAACAAATGTCTGCAACAATGCCCATCCTTAAGAAATCAATAATTTGTAAAGCTGCATATATTTAAGAGCAAAAGAATGGAGATGGTAAATACTACAAAAGAGGCCAAGACATTGGAACACGTGGCAACCAGGATATCAGTCCTGAAGACACAGATGTAGGCACCTGGTTTTTGGTTCAGTTCTAACTGCCAGTTGAACAAAGACCAAAATCAGAAAATATGATCTCTTACCATGATGATTGTATCTCCTTAACCAAACTCAGGTATCAAGGGTCCTTTATAAAGTCTTCCAAGCAAACGGGCTATTACAGCAATGCATTATACAACCAAATGGAAAATTCATTCCAAGACAATGATGTGTTTACCTTCACATGGAGATTAGTTATAGCAGCATTGTCAGCACTTAAGGCAAACCATTCACAGTACATTAAGGAGGCAATTAGAGCAAAAACCATCTTCAGCATTATTGTTCTTCCTAATTAGCAGTAGTCTACAGGCACAAGAACATCAATAATCAGATGAACAGCCAATTTGTATCCTCAACTTTCCGGGAAAAAAACCCAGCTAAAATACATATTTTTGTCAAAAACTGAAACATGTGTATTGAACAAGGTATCATCTATATTAGCAGCCCCTTGGGGGTTTTAACAAACCTGTTCAAATAATTAGACCACAGGCATTCACTTTCATTCCACTTGCTTTTTTTTTAATCCTGTACACAAAATCCTCTAAAGGCACAGAAGGAATAGACCTGAATTTTCAAAACACAAAGTCATTCTGAATACCTCACCTGACAGAACTTGAAACAGCATTCTTTTAAAAAAACCCTGACCATTAGTCATAAAATAGTTAAATAGGTTTTATTTAGCTCAGTGCCCCAGATTATCAGTCACTCTCAGGGGACAGACCAAAATCTTCAAGGACTTATGTGGAGATTGTAGGAAAAGGCAAAGACAGAGCTTGCACATGCGTATCCACACACTTAGGTTCCTTGCCGAAGGCTGGGTACTTACCTTCCCACTGGCCAGTCAGCACCAGACTCCTGCTAATGACAATGTCAATCTCTCTGGCACCATATTCCACAGCTAGCTTTATTTCAGCCAGTTTGGTTTCTAGAGGAGTTTGTCCAGATGGAAACCCAGCAGCCACTAGCAAGGAGAAGGATACAGGTAAAGGGAAGAAAATGTTTTATAAATTGACCACAAAATTGCAAATACTTCTAATACACCAAAGAGTTTGAAAGCTATTCCTTTTTCAATCTCTACCACAATTCAAAAAATCTAAACCTCATCCTATCCTATCTTCATCCACAGGAAGCATTTGCTCTTCCCTCAGGAGCCAACATCCAGCAAGATACTAAGTGCATCTTGCAAAAAGGTCTCTTTCACATGCCTTAATTTTTTCCAAAGCAGCCTATGTAAGAAAGCACAATATCTATTGCCTCCAGCAGAACTGAGCAAACAAGGAGTACACTCATATATGAAGTAATATATACATTTTCCATTCTCTCCCATTCTTTTAAGTAGTATTTCAAGTTAAATCCCAGTAATATGTTTAACAGCTAAATCACAATACAGCAAAAATTGTTTTCTACTTAAGATTACTTATGATGTTTAAGTACAAAACCCAAAGGTAACTTTGGAAATGGAACGAATAATGACAAAGAGCATCTCTGACAAAGAGATCCTCTTCCTCTCTGACATATGAATGCATTTAGTATGTATTTTTCCCTACACAACAATGAAACAATAACAGCAACAACAAAAAAGACCCCAAAACCAGAAAATATGGATCTTAGCTTTAAAGACCTGATCTAACTTCAAAGTTAGCCCCTGCTTTGAGCAGGAGGTTGGACCAGATGACATCCAGAGCTCTCTTCCAACCTGCATAATCCTTTGATTCTACTCTTGCTTATTGTAGATTCAGGACTTGTCTGTTGTGCGTGGTGACTGGAGGAGAGCTGCCACTATTAGATTTGCAAGTACAAGTCCTGAACCAGCAGGCAATAACCCTTGCCTCTGCACACAGCTTCACTGAATTCAGCTTGTAGGATTATACTTAAAAGCCAAACAACTGATAGGGAAAAAACCTTGTATTAGAACTCCTAAAATCTTACATTGCATTATTAATTATTATTATTATCATCGTCATCATCATTATCATTATTATTATTATCTTCTCAGTGTCTACTGACACTTTGTCCTGCACACTGTTGCAATCTCTTCTATTCGGGTGAGGGAAACACTGATAGATCTCAACAACCTCTTTGAAGAGCTCCCAGCAAACCAGACTTGGCATTGCTGATAAGCTTGAAGTTGAAAGAAAACAAATGATTATACCAAAAGCAAATCCTCCCCTCCATTCCCTTCCTTCCACCTCCCACCTTTTTATCTTACTCTTTGAAACAAAAGTAAGTCCAAACTTCTGGATTTTTCTACATATTTTATAGCATCAAAATATTTAGTTGGATATTTTAGAATAAAGCATACCTGAAGCTACTGGTATGTTACAACCAGCAGCCTTTAGGGCATTAACAGCATCAGTGACTCTTGCGGGATATACACAAACCGCTCCGACAGTAATACCTGCAAAAGCCACAGGTCACTTTTTAATGTGTATAGATTTCCACCTTCTCTAGAGCAATCCACATTATGAGCATCAGTGCATTGTTTACACCTCCCACTTCTGCATTCTCACAAGGATTTTAAGCACCTGCACTAGTGATATCTGATTTATTGTTCAAGCACTTCAGGTGATTCTCTATGTTGTTACAACCCTCATGTTCCTTCACCTGACTCTGGGAGCAAGTTTGTATTAGCAGGAATTAAAACACCAAGATATTTGTTGACAGATCCACTGTTTAATGCCAACATGTACAGTTAAGCCATGCTTAGTCAGCAAAGTACTGTGAAAGAAACCGCACGGCCAAGCTCTGTCCTTACCTGTTGAGCCAGACTGAGCCCAGCAGCAACTGAGCAGTCTTTATGTTAATGCAGTCCTACTGCATTTCCAGTTAAAATGCTATTCTCTCAAAGTCTCAGATAATTGACCTTATATTTAATACTTCAACTGTCTGAAGAGTCCATAAATCCAAGTTTTAAAAAAGACTGATATTTTATGTGTATGGTTTAAAACCAGAGGCCTGATTCCCCTTTGGTTTTACATCATATGACTTCAATATGTGGACCAATGTACACGTAAAACTAAAATATTTCAATAGCAAAAGCATGCCCAAATGTCACTGAGATTTTGGTTTTGATAGATCAACATAAGGCCAACATGACAGGACAAAAGTCCAATGCTGTTCACTGACATATCAGTGATTACATCTGGAAAAATTCAGAAGAGCTGCTCAGATACAAAGAGGTTTTATTGATATTTATATTGACAGTCTCAGTTTGCTCTGAAACTGAATCGTGTTCAGTCTTGTTGTAACATTGGGACTTCAGATAGAGCCTCCTTGAGTAGTATCAATGAAAGTTTTACCACCGGTTCTTAAGGGCTGTCTTCTGGCCCTTCAACTCTGTTGACTTAGCTGAGAAATGTGCGCACACGTGTGTGTACATACGTACATATGTGATATGCACGCAGCCACACTGATCCTTCAAGGTAGACTGGGCTGCAAAGATGACTCCTGTCTTAACTACAGAAACAAGCAGGTAACAGATAATGTTTTCCGAAGTAAAAAATAACGTATTTAGGACTGTGGAATGTATCAGGCTTGGTAGTTACATACAGCAACAGCAGCTAAGCGTGAAATCCAAAGGAGTCACATGAACACTCCCCCCTGCTCCAATTTAGCAAGGACATGAGCAGATTAACAGAATACTCAATTAGTTTCACCTCCGTGCACTGTTATTAAAAGACATACACTGAGGTTACATACTTGTGGCTTCCACATCAAATTTGCTCATCAGGTATCATAACTTACAGTGTCATCCTGAGTCCATGCTTCACTTTGGTTGCCAAATTGAAAATGGATTTCTCTCCTCCTTGTTTTCTTATATTAACTCAAAGGAATAGATATTTTGCAGTTAGAACTTAAGACAGTTGCTTTGATTAAGACCATATAGTACCTAGTTTGTTCTCTCGAGACTATTAGCTCTGCAGCAATGCCTACCGTTTTTACACCTATCTGAAAATTGAAAAAATACTGAGGAAACTCAGACATTTGCTTTACACAACACACACAACAAAACCAATCATACCTTTATCATGCATATCCAAGGCTTTCAGGAGATCCTCTCTGATGGGATGCTTTGCTTTAAAACACAGTCTGTGAACATTTGAAGGAGTATCATCGCCTGAAAGAGTGGTAAGGTCTATGCAGGTGACAGCTTTCAGCAGCCAAGCAGCCTACAGAGGGAGTGAAGCAAGGAATACAGTATTTCAGATTACACTTCCAAAACCAAACTGACTTGGAAAATGCAGAAATCAGATGCCTGTCTCTCATTCTAAGACTAAAGAAACGTATGGGATATAACAAAGAGGATATGCAAAGAATGGTTTATGACAGACTGGGATGGCAGATACTTGTTCATGTCTTGAGCAGTATCTAATGGCACAGAAAGGATCTGGAATCAAAAGTCAGCTTTCTCAGAATGAAGGGATCTAATTCCAATTCTTGGTGCAAAAGCTAACTACCAAATGGAACTCCAAGAGTCAGACAAACATTTTTACCTGGACAAAAAGACATCTTCTTTCAAGTTTAATTCTATAAGACAAAGATAAAAACATCACCTATGTGAGGACCCTCACTGTTATAATACACTCTGTTCTATATAGTATGTCTGTAACTGTAAAGCTTGCATGCACGAGAAATTATACACACGCTTCAAGAGGAGCACAGATTTGCAACTGCCAATAACCAGATGAGTGTACACGTCGGCAATTTGCACACTTGCATGTTTGCATGCTTCTCCTGCTGTGAGAGTGAAACAGGGAATCAGTGGGGGGCAAGAACCCAGACTTCTTAAAACTTAGGGTCTAGACTCCAGATGTTTCCACTTTCTTTCATGTGAATCAGGAATAAAAAACATCTGTAATTATTTGGTGCAGGAAACAAAAGCGAGAGGTAAGTGACAGGTCTAAAGGACTCTTTAGATGGAAATGCTACAGAATTTTAAAAGACTTACTAATTGGAGAAGGGAACAGAAGTACAACTAAAATTTCTTGAGTTTTTTGCTGAACAAAAACTGAGCTTAAGACATTATTTTGAAATATTTGTTGAAGGTCTTCCAGCAAATTCTCATTTACAGTGATGGCTTCACTAAAAGCTGACATTTCCCAGTGGGCACTTGTTCAAAAAGGGAGAGAGTTTGCAACAGCAAAGTCCACTAGGGCCCATAATATCCCTCCCTGACGGCTCTTTTCTGTGACACCATTTGTCAGGATAGGCAGCAAAATTTGTTGTTTCTTTCTGGAGGTATTACTCTGCAAATCTTAAGATGCTGGCCAGCCTACAAATCTTTCACACTTTGCTGACGGGAGTCTCCTTTCTGAACCTGCAGTAAATGTTACACTGAAAGCTACTTTGGGGTGACTAAACAGAGTAATGAACCATTACTGGTCTCTGTTACTCTAAGCTTGACTGCTGTTTCCAACTGATGTCTACTTTCACCCTATAACACTTCAGAAGGGTTTTTCACTTTAAATGGTTTTAAGTTTCTTTTACTTGGATTTTTTTATCCTTCACTCAAGGGAATTTTTGTCTCATCTCTTACAACATGAATCATGAAGTCATCAAGACAGACGTAGGCAGGGAGTTCCAAGAACTGGTATGAACTTCATTTTTTTTAAAGAGTTTTTCAAATGAGTATTTGGGGAAATGGGCTTCAAAATTTGAACCTGTGGTGCTACTTACATTCAGACATGTAAAGGTTCAAAATCATCTCTGTGAAATAAACAGCACATGACTATCATGACTGCAATGACAGTGGTCAAATACAGGAGAAATGCTTCTGAAAATAATCTCTTGGCATTCTTCAAAGTAAAATCTCACTCGAGTAGCTCAGTACCAGTGTTACTACACAGGAGAGAGGAGAAGTGCTAGTAATAATTAAAGATTTGTCCTACGGCCATGTTGAGGGAGTGACACTAAGTCTCTTTCTTCCCAATGATTCTTTGTAATCAAAGCCTGTGGCTCTCTAATACTTTGTTCTTTATATAGCAACTTCTGTCAAGTCAGAAGACTTACTTTTTATATTACTGCACCTGAAGATAGCCAAGGTTGTGGAATACCCTCTGGATTTTCTCACTGACACTATTTCCCAACCCAGAGCCATTGGACGGCTAAACTTGCTATCAAGTGGCTTTTTATGTGTAAGAAACTCTTGGAAAATGCTGAGCTAATGTCTAACTTTCCTCAGTTTGTGTCCATTTTTTATTTAATCGTAACATTTCAAAGCACAGACTTTCAGGTTCATGCAACAGGCAGGAAGCTGTTTTCTATCACCTTCCAGTAGGATCTCACACAGCTACATCAAATTATCCCCAAACTGTAGCCCACAAGATCTGTGCTCATTGTGAACACAGCTTCAGCCACCTCAGAATGGCTGCCTGGTGCGCTAAGCTCAGGATACCCACTATTTTGAACAGTTTATTGAAGAATTTGGTATAATTGAATGATTCTTGCTTTGCTCTGCTATGTCGGACTGTTAAGATTGATCCTTGAGTGTCTCCTTCCTCCTGCTTCCACATTAACAGCTACTGTTGCAAGTAAATGATTTGTTCAGTGTGCACAGGGGAGGAATCACACACATTTGCTTGCAGAACAGCCGTTCGGTAAATGAAGAATCAACTTGTCCTTTGGACACCGGTTACAGCCCCACAGCTGAGAGCTCACTGGGAGCTCTGGGTCTGCTCCACGGCATTTCTTAGACCTTGGCCTTGGCTGAACACTGCCACAACCCTTAGGGCATCCTGCAGCCAGCTCTGCCTGCCATTCCCCTCTCAGTGCTTCCCGTCCTGCCGCTGAGGCGGCAGAAACCAGCACTTGGCCATGCTTCACCTGCTCTGCTTTGCAGAATGCATTGGCTTACGTTGCTGACCTGATGGCTGTGCATCACGATTCTCATGTACAAACCGGCGAAACCAAAATGCACGCCGGGCCAGTATCTGCCAGCCCTGCCAGGGGGGCAGTAAGTAGCAGAGACTGACAGTAGCTGCTACAACATTAACCGTGTGTGTTCAGTGAATACCAGATAGCCTTGAAGAAAAGTTATTTTGCACCACTGACTTTAGCAGTGGCTTACATGAACCTATTTTATACTAAGATGGACAATAACTGATCATTTACCTTATCTTAGAAGTTGAGAAGTCAGCACCCTTAACATTAGTAGCCTTTTTTTTTCCTTTCTTTTTCTTCTTCTTTTTTTTCC
>VZTL01076000.1:46855-60460 GCA_013400535.1 Scopus umbretta
GTGCCACAGCCCATCAGGATTTTTGAGTTTTAGGTAAGAACTAGTTAAGCAAAGAAATCACACGTTGGGGATGTTTAAGTAAAGAAAAATCATGCAGGTAGGTCAAACTTGACAGGGACCATGATCATATCTTACAGCTTTAAAATTAAAAAATAAGAAGGCAGCGTGCAGAGGAGTCTGTCTGGGAAACAGAATAAATGTGGTGGGATAGTAATATACAATTTAATCCACTCATGAATAAAGATGACTTAAATTCATTTGCAGTTTTGCCACTCATGAGTTATAAGGTTTTTAACTTGTTTGGATAAATGCATCACCTTATTCCATCCCATCATCATCAAATACAAATTATTAAAATAAGACATGGACAAGCACATCTTTTAAGTTTACATGCATCTTGAAAAAAATTCAATATTGCAGCCTGGAGAGGGAGAGTGACTGTTTTAAAAATACAGAAACAGAATGCATAAAAAGAGCACTTACTTGCCAATTACCTTTCACAGTTCTCCACTTTTTAATTCGTTCTGCATGCCTCACAACTGCAGGTCGATTCACATGCACTTTTGAGATCCAGCCAAGTTCTGGGGTGGGAAAAAAAGGAGGAAAAAAGTCTCATCTAATTCTGTGATCTTTTAATATACGGTGTGGGACTTCAGAAGACAGTTGCAACTTGGTTTGGGACCTCTGAAGAGCATGTTGTGCTTCTATGTCCTTTTAAGGGCTTTCGTATTTATCACCAGTCCAAATTATCATAATAGCATTAACTTCTGTCACGGTATGATCTGTGAACTGGATGCTTCACACAGCATGTTTTGTTTGCCATTACAACCGAATCAACTTACTGCTGATAAGAGACAGTATGTTGCCAGTCCTGGACTATGAAGTTTACTACACAGGTAGCACATAAAAAAAACCCCACAAAACAGCCTTCTGCCATTGGTTGCTGATTTACTTCTTGATTCCAGAATACAGTAACATTTATTGTGTCCTTTGCTTGTCTGCTGGCAGGCAGGATACAACAGCACTTCGCGCCCGCGTGAGCCTTTGTTTCCAGGAACCGTACCTCACACAGTACCAAAACCTCTGAGCAGGCCCTCGCATAACAAAGCATTTAAGTTGTTGTCTAGATCTACTTCTACTGAATTTGCTACTAGGGCCCGACAAACTGCAAGTTTCCAAAAGCACTGAATTCCTGGGCAATATATCTGCCTGGAAGCTGCCGAGATCCATGCCGGCCTGAGAAGTGCTCACCTTGCCAAGCAGCCTGAAGGACTCGGGGCAACATCTTCAATGTGTGAATTCCTTCAGATGCCCACTGCGGACAGCCTGGCTCACATTTTCAATGAGTTTCACTATCCATAAACAATAACCAGACCCAAAGAGAAGCAGATACTCAACGTTTACCAAAACAATGTAACTGTCTAAAAACAGAAGAACCAAAAATTGGACACTGCTTAACGAAGGGTAGCTGACTGATGAATGGGAACTGAGGGTTCAGGCCCTTGCACCTTGAAATGTCTGCTTAGTATGATAAACCAAAAAAATAATTTTGAATATTAATAAACACAAACTGCTCACAGAAGTACACAGGAAGAAGAAATCGGATCACCTTTAAATTTCTCACTTCCCAAAACATAAATAATTCTTCTAAATACTAATGATATTAAGAAATCCATGAAAATACTCTGAAGACAACATCAACAATCATTAACCACCAATCATCAGCAAATCACCACCATCAGTAATCAAATATCGCCATCAGTTAAGGTCAGTATATGGACGCGGGCTCAGATACCAAGAGATAATAATTCTGTGTGACTTAATTTATTAAGAGCATTTCATCTCTATGAGTCTTCTTCAATACTGTTTAAAACTTGCATTTCCCTTGAGCACATTGATTAAAAAAGGTTTAAAACTTTAAAAAAAGCTGATAGCCAAAAACTTTTTAAAAAGCTGATAGCCAAAATCGCTAATTTTGTACAGAAATCTTATCCTCTATTTTTTTCTTCCTGCTTTGTAGTTTTAATAGCCAAAAAAAGTGCAGAACTAATATACTAGCTAAAGTATGTGTAAATACAAGCTTGTTTTCCTAATTAGACTTCCAAAAAGCTCTGGAGAAGCCAATTTAGGGTAAAGATGACTCAGTGGAAATGTAGGACAAAGGCATGGAACACAGCTAAATGAAATCTTGTTCTGCGCACAGTAAGCCACCTTGCTACCACTTCCCTGTTACCACATACAAGTAATTAAATGAGCAGTACCCGCAAGGTCAAAACGTTGGCCAAAAGCAAAAAAAAAAGTTAAAACAAAGAAGGAATCCTAGGGAATTTAAGGATTTCTTTAAGACTTTAGCATCAGTCTCACTGTATGGCGAAAAAGAAAAGGAGGAGCTTGCAAAGTCGCAAACCCATCGAGCAACAAACCCTCGTTACTTCTTTCCACTTTCAAAGCCACAGGCTTATTCATTCTGCCCCAAAACCAAGAAGCTCAGCTGACATGTAGAAAGCAGGTGAGAAAATCTATTGCTACCAAACCCATGGCTAGAACTTTCCTTCTCTTTTGATTAACAGTAAATGAAAACCATGCAAACACAGCTCTACATCCTCTGCAGTTGCTTTAAGGCTGAGAGGCTTCTATGTGATCAGCAGGGAGCACACACCGCTTCCCATGGGGCCATTATAGGCAATATTTGACAAAGTCCATGAGGGAGGAAAACACAAATAAATAAATAAATAAATAAATAAATAAATAAATAAATAAATGAAACACAAACTCTGTGCTGTGATTCTCCTACTATATGCCAAGTGCTCAGATGGAATCATTTAATCACAATATAATTTATCAAGATAACTTCTGAACCCTACTGGGTGCATGGTGACCTTTCAGCCCCTTTGGAAAACGTGATAAAATCAAAGCAAGCAGTTTAGATGAGGTACTCCGCTTCTTGCTCTCCAATACAGATCCAGATGCTTCAGTTACTCTACCATAATCTATTCTTTCTACATCATGAAAAACAACCACGAAATCCAACTAAATAATTAATTTATAAAAACCACTGCCTTCTATAGAAGAGTTAGGAAAACTATGGAGACAGCATCCAGTTTGTTAAACATGGAAAATTTTCATCATCTTGATTCTTGGGGCATAAACTTGAATTTAAGTGGAAGAAACAAAAATTGACCCTGTGAGTGAGTAGGTTAACTGTTTATTACTTATTATTTGGAGCAGATTCAGTCTGATTCATCTTGTGCTGGACTTTGGTAGAAACATACTGTTATTGTATCTGCCCTGACCTGACTTTTGAGCATAGCTTCTCAGAGGGTCTGAGTAATCTCTGCAGGAAACAGAGAACTGCACACTAGATTAGCTTAAAAGAAATAGTCAAGTGTAATACCCTTGAGGAAGTACTGTTTAAGAAATTCACAATCAATGGGAGAAAAAAGGGGGAAGAATAGTGGAAGTGAAAAAAAGCTACTACTTTTGCTAACTCATCTTTGCCCAAAGACACCTGTGAAAGTTACCATATACCAGCCGATCAGCAATAGCTGATTGCATGTCCTTAGTTCTTTGCAAATACGATGAAATTCATTAGCTTAAGCCCTTTTCACTGTGTAACACATTTTACCTTCTGTTTTTAATAACTCCAGACCAGTCATGAAGGTAGCTGACACGTGGCAACTCAATAAGGTTCAATATGTAATTTTTGTGCCTGGGACGCAAGTTTCCTTGAAAGACCATAGAATTTGGATCTCCAAGTATATTTTTGAATGTGGGATATTGAACCACTGGGCACAGCAAAGACAGAAAGCTTAAAAAAATTTTTAAATAATTAAAAAGAAATCAGAACTCCATCCTGTCTGTACAACTTCATGTGAGACGTTATGCAGCTTACTAAAGGAAATAAAATGGTGTAATAAAAAAATAAAAAAATAAAAAAAAAGGCAAGGAAGGACAAAGGTTCTGGTGATACGCAGCAGCAGATGGAGACTTCTATCTAACACAGACCTTTTATTCAAGCCCACTTCTCCATTAATTAAAGCAGTGGGCAAGTGAAAACAAATATGTCTCAGCATCATTGTCTCTAAATAGACTTTCAAAGTTTGCCACATAAGGTCTCACCAAATCTTTAAAAGTAAGTGTCTCTATTCAGAAAAATCACTCACAATTCCAGCTTTTCCTTTTTTTATTTTTGTATTAAATATCAGAATAAACCCATTATTTGAAATAAAACGGACTGCCTTTGGATTCTTCCCCTCCTCCACTCCCCCAAGCTTTCTGATTTAGTATCTGGCTAAGGAAAACTATATTTAATTAGGCTCATTAACCTTGCAGTGTGAACACGTCTTTTTTTTTCTTCTTCTTTTTTTTTTTTAAGTCATCTGCTAGTCATCTGCACAGTCATGTGGCTTCAGGGATAAAAGTAATTAAAGCAGTTACACTATAGCTAATTAGCCAATATTCTGTAATCACTCTTCAAGTTTACTTTTTCCTCTGAAGACATTTGAAAAAAATCATATTCAAAATCTTAACAGGAAATTCATCTCCTCTCTTTGAAGAACATGAATCCAAAAATACCAAGCATTTCCTCAGAAAACAATAAATAAAACCACTTCATTAGTATAATTACATAAATATCGAAGATACCTAACACATTCCTCATAAAACAGACCAAGCTTTTTCAGAAGCTTTAAAAAAAAAAAAGTGTCGATGGCATCCCTTCAGATGGTGAAACAGAAAGCTCAAGAATGCCTGAGGCTGTAGTTTCACAGGCATTTTAAGGCAGCACTGTCCCCAAAAGAAGCTGCCCCCCCCCCGGTTATTTCCTCCTCTGTGCCAGAAACAGCATGTGTGCTCCTGCTCTTACCATGAGCACATGATAAAATGGGTAAGGAAAGTGATGAAAGCTGTTATTTCTGGAGAAGCGAGTGAAACTGCGTCCTGAACCTTTAGCGGAGAAAGGAGGTATTCAGCTGGACACAGGCTGACCCCAGCTGGCCATGCATAGCCCAGCACAGCCACTGAAGAGAGAGAAGAAGCTTCAGGATCAGGTCTTGTTACAGTTCTCTTACCACAGAAGCTGCTTAGAGGGGGTTATTCAGTTTTTTGGAGACAGAAGCTGTGGTTATTTTTCCACAGTGACTCTTGCTATGGACCTATTTTGTTTTCAGATGGGTCGCCTCCAAGTCATCGCGTTCAGATGCCCAAAGCAGGACACTAAGGCGTGAGCTCTGAACTGGAATCGGCTCTACTGCCTTGTGACATTAATGAAATCACACAATGCTGACCATGGATCACACGAAATGGCTCACTGTATCCTCCCAAGCACTTTGAAAACCGCTGACAAGCCCTTCCTCAGAAAGCGCGCTGCAGAACAATGGGAGCTTGGTTTCCTGCAGGTCCAAGTCCTCCACTGTTCCCTCTCTTCTTCCCTGGCTCCAGAGACCTCTCCTCACCCCAATAACCCAGCTGTCCCGTTACAGTCCTTACAACCATGGAGTAAAACAGGGCATTGTAACTTGCATAAAGCCCCCAAAAAAACAGATGTAATGAAAAGTCATGTAAATGCTGAGCTGTGCCTGCCTTTCCCTCAACAGAGGGACTAATTTGGCCACTCCACCCAGTGATTTACTTATTTCTGAGACATCTATCTGTCCTTCAAATTTGATTAAAATCATCCAGCAGATTCAAAAGGTGTTAGAAAGGAACAGTGAAGAAACAGAGCCACAGTACAGGCTAAAACCAGCTATTAATATATTAGAACAGAATTATGCTGTCTTGAAAAGGGATGCAACACTTCATTATCTAAATGCCACTTACCAACAGGCTAGCACATGTAAATGGCTCAGAAATACCAACTATAATTAAAAAATATCAATTGAAACATAACGAATGTATTTCTGGCCCTTCAACTAGAGAGGCTGAGCAACACAGATAGATTTTTTTTTTTTTTTTTAGAATCCAAGAATCCACTTTGCAAAACAACTGTAACTAATTATTCATTACTCAGAATACATACTTTTTTAATATACATATTCACACACACATAGACACACACAGAGGTAAAAAAAACATATAATCATAGAATAATTTGGGTTGGAAGATCTCTGAAGGTCATTTGTCCAACCTCTGGTGCAAAGAGGGGTCAGCTCCAAGCTCAGACCAGGCTGCTGAGGGCTTTATTCAGTTGGGTTTTGAGAGTCCCCAAGGATGCGGACTGCACAGCCTCTCTGGGCAACCTGCCCCACCACCTGACTGTCCTGCCTAAAGAAGTTTTTCCTTATATCCAGTATGAACTTCTCTGTCTCAAGACAAGCCTGCTGTCTCGTTTCATCCCATCATGCAATGCTATGAAGAGACTGGCTGTGCTTTCTTGACACACACCCTGTAGGGGTGTGCAGGCTGCTTGTTAGGATCCCCAAAGCCATCTCTTCCCCAGGTTGAACCAGCCCAGCTCCCTCAGTACCTTCTCACAGGGCAGATGCTCCAGCCCCTGACCATCTCAGGGGCCCTCTACTGAACTTGTGACAGTTTATCAATCTCTTTCCTCTATTGGGAGGCAACAAAACTGGACACAGTCTTCCAGATATGGTCTAACAAGTGCTGAGCAGAGGGGATGATCCCTCTTTTCCTCTGAGCTGCTGGCTGTGTCCCCGTTTGTACGGCCCGGGAGGCTGCTGGCCATCTCTGCTGCTGGGGCACTGTTGGCTCGTGCCCAGCTCGCTGCCCAGCAGAACCTGGTAGAACTTTTGGCAGAGCTGCTCCCCCAGCAGGCAGGCCCCAGCCTGTGTGGCTGCCCGGGGCTCTTCCTCCCCTGGGCAGGGCTCTGCCTTTGGCCCTGCTGAATGTCACTGGGCTCCTGTTGACGCATTTCCCCAGCCAGTTTGAGTCCCTCCAAAAGATCTGGCTAATTTAGTCTCATCTGCACAGTTTATGGGCAAGCAGTCCATCGCCTCTTCCATGTCATTAAAAATATTGTTAAACAGGGTGGGTCCTGGGCTAGACCCCTGCATTACCCTGCTTGGTACCTGCCTCGAAGTAGTGTATGACCTACTGACCATCACCTTCTCAGCCCAACCATCCAACCAGGTTTTTAACCAAGTATCCACCCATCCAAATGCCCCAACTTGGATATGAAATATTACAAAAGACGGGGTCAAAAGCCTTGCTAAAGTTGAAGTAAATGACATCCACTGCTCACCCCTTGTCAACATATCCAGTCATTTTACTATGGAAAGCAATTAGGTTGGTGAGACACAATTTACCCTTTTACCAATACAATAAATGATAAAACTATTTTGACTGGCAATCAATTCTGCTGTTGTTTTGCCATGTGACCTTGCGTTATCATTCAGGCCATTCCCCTTTCCCATCTCCCTACTGAGTGGCCTGAAGAAAGACTTGTATCTAGGCACAAGTTCAGGCTCCACACAAACAAGCTGTGTTACCTGCTTGGTTTTACACATCCTACTTGACATTTTCTGCCTCTGCCCCAGGTTACTGAATGTCTGTCTTTCTCCACAGCTTCTGAAGTTGTTGCATCAAAATTCCATCTGCAGGGAACAGAAAACCCATGGGGCGGATGTCTGCATCCCCACAGTTAAGCCAAAAGAGTATGCTACTAGCTTACACTGCAAAACAGATGCTCATTGATGTGTTTCACTATTTGGTTGTGAAGTGGCACTAAAAAGTTGCATCTGGTACTTTTCTGAAATGTGACAAAACATGAAGAATCCAGTCCATTATACTCCAGCATCCTTGGGAAGAGAGCAGGAGAGGCAGACTCCTTGCAGTCCCTGCAGGCATCGTGGTGAACCCAGGTACCCAAGAATGACTCCACAAACAGTCCCTGTGGAATGACAAACTTGTAAAATTCCTTATCCACCTTCTTTACATGACTCTCTGATGGCAAATATATTAGTGTATTAGACTAGCAACCCTCTGACTAGTTCATGCAAATCAGTGTCTTTTTATCTGTGTTACATGTACCTGTTCTTTATTCCAAGTAAATGCCTTGTTCTTCTATTAAGGAACAGCGATAAGAAGAAAGCAAGCAAGCAAGCATGAATTAAGGGCTTTTACAGAAATGTATTTATTTTACCAAAAAAAAAATCACATGGGAAAGCATTATATACCATGGTTAAGAAGAGCTTGGCTTGTCACCGATAAACAGACACTCTTTAATAGTAGCATTGGAAAATTACTGCTTAAATAATGACATTAGGTAGTAAGCACAGAAATAACAGACACAGGGAAAGGGACTCGAATAACACATCTTTAAGTAAAAGATGTTTTACCACTAGGTGTCCCTGTTAGAAAACTATAATGGTACAGAATGCGCTGTGAGATACCGGGCAAATTATCTGGATTACTGTTGAAGCTGCTGGCAAGGGTTTAACATGTCCTTTTTGAGTACTGCTACCAGCTAAGACACAGCACCAAGTAAGATACAGCAACTCACTTAAATATAGCACTTAACGTATTTCAGATGTGTATTTAGTGGGAGAGCAAATGGCAGGGAGATTCACTTCTCCCTTTAAAGCAGCCAGCATAAGGTAGCTGTTAGAAACAGCCACAGTGGGTATGCTGCTGCTTAATACAAATGCAGTCATGGCCACACCATTCCCCTACTACGCCTGCCCTGGATATCTAACCCAGCTCATTTTGACTGCAATAGATGTAAATGAATATCACTGGGAAATGATGGCAACAAGCACCTGTGGATAAGCTGAGGGCAGCGGCCTTTCCAGGTAAATTGGCCGCAGCTAGAAGAGGCCACCCGGTAGAGCCCTGAAGACATCCATCCCTCTCTGCTCTCGATTAATAATCTTGAGCATTAGTTGACTCTGCCTCTTGGGAAGGGGAAGGCTACTTACAGGAGAAAAAAAGTTATAGAAAATATTTGGAACATACTCAAAAGTTATTTTAGTGGGTGCAAAAAAACAATTATTATGTTGTGCTGGTCAGCTGCACGTTGAATACTTTTCCCTTGACTACGGTAGTAGAGCAAGATCCGGCCAAGTGTTAGTGAAGTTGCCCCACTCCTCCAATAATTTCACACTCGGCAGCATGGCCTTCCTTACACGTATGCCCATCTGTCAGAGGATGACTGTTAATAAGAACTGAACTGACTTCACTTTCAAGTTTCTGGATTCCCCACACACACCAACAATTGTAAGGTTAAATTTACAGTATGAAAAAGGAGTGCATTTGCAAACTTCCGTGCTAGCTTTTTTCCTGACAGACATGGAAGTTTTACCTCTACATTACTAACATGTTTGTTTCAGCAAAAAGAAGCCGTTGAGATGGCTACAGCTGAAACTCACCTGTTGCTGCAAGCAGCCCACAAATAAGCACATCAGAGAGCAACTCGACAGCTCGCTTTTAGGAGTTACCACATGCCAATGATTTTTGGTGAATGAAAATGCAGTCAACTCTCAGCCATCCACAGGCTAATCATTTACACTGTAAATGATAGCTCTGTAAAAATGCCCGTGCTTGTGCTAGAGACAGGAGCGTAGCCACGTGACACCGTGCAGCAATGGCCTCCTGAACTCTGCTCGTGTTAACTCTGAGATCAACCTGTTCCACACCAGCTGTCCTTAGCTGCCTGTCTTCCGCGATGCCTCCCCTGTATCTCCTCCGCTTAATTGTCCATCTACTCATATTGACCAAATTATCGTACCTTAAAGGCAGACTACAGGAAGGCTAATCACCTTAATTCATTCCACCGCTGCAGTTGGGTTTTGCTGGGTGGAGAAGTCAGAAAGCTGTAGCCCTTTCTCCTTCCCTACCCCCAGCAACCAGCAGAAGAGGAGCTCCAGCTGAGAAACGGCAGAGGAACCCTTTCGTGGCTGCTCTCTGCCTTACTTGAGGCACGGCCACCTTTCGGGCCTGGAGACCACCTGCAAACACCCGCAAAATCCTTACCAGTCTTCAAAGAGCAAGCAACAAGGAGAACGATAAGGAGAGGTAAAGTCCCGAGTTTGCCAATCCGAATCCAGCTAATAAAAAGTGTTTTGAACCTCTTGGGGAGGAAGGGGGGTGGTGGGGGAGTGGGTGTTATTTGGTGAGAACCAGAAAAGCGTGCAAGAGGGGGCCAGGCCCGGTTCTGGGACAGGACAAGGGCTGCCGAGTCCCACAGCGCCGGCCGGCCTACAACCTGGCGCCCTGCTCGGCGCCTCTCCAGCCGAGGCCGTATGCGATGGGCGAACCTCAACTGCTGTTTGACCTGGAGTACCGAAGGGGAAATAAGCCTCCTACAGGATTCCCGGTTGTCTGCCAGGAGTACATGTCAAAGGGTCGAAAGGAATCGGGAGCCTGTTTCTATTCTGGCTTTTCAGAAAAAAACACAGGGTTTNGGACGGGGCGGGCGGGCCGGTCGCAGGCGCCGGGCCGCGGTGCTCCCCCGCCGGCAGCGCCTTCGTACCGAGGGCACCGCACGGGAGCTGCCGGTAACGGGGCAGCCCAGGCCCACCGCCACCCCTCACCCTCCCCTTCTCCGACGGGAGCTGCTAGAAGATTCTGTTCCTCTAGTGAGAAGGAGCACCCGACTTGCCATCTCGATGATACTGAGTCCAGGCAACTTAAGGATTTCCTCGAGCCGAATCTTCGAGTAGAAACTGGCGTCACACGTGCGCAACGGGCTCCAGACAACCCACAACCTCGTAAAACTTCGTGGTGACACCTGCAAAATGGAAGCCCGGTAACAGAGGCGCTGGCAACTTCACGGCTTTTACTTTCCCCCCCACCGCCCCCGAGTTGTAACGACACAGACTCACATGAAAAAAGCGAGAACATTGCTAGCATTCTCATTTCGACGAAACATCTTGCAGCTTTAGCCCGGTCTGCTCAGTGCTAGCAAAGAAACCACGAACTCACAACAGCATCACGTAAAGCAGCAGCAAAGGGTCACAGCTCTGCAACCCGAGGCGGCTGTTCCAGACCGTCTCTATGAAACGCTACGCAGCCTACTTGCAATACGGCACGAAGACCACCGCCTGCAAAGAGTTTCACCATGGAGGGAAGTCTGCGAGTTTCTTGTTTCAAACGCATCCTTCAGCCTGTAAAATGAACGGCTTCTAGGCTGAAGTACTAAGATTCGGAGCCCTCGTAAGCCTTACTGGGATTAATGATAAGGCTGAAACAATTAGCTGTAAATCGGAAGGTTGCGAGTCACTTGTTTTGAGAGTAAAATTCAAATAGGTAACTGCAAAACTAATTTTGGAATAGTCTGCGAAATAACATATCCTTAATGTTACTACTACACTAAGAAACCATGATGCATGGTATTGTTTTCCTTCTTACTTCCCCCACCCCAACAGCTGAAGCTGGAAGCCACCCCAGCCCAACCACCTTCTCAAGACAGGCTCAGCTACAGCAGGTTCCCTAAGGCCACATCCAGTTGGGTTTTGAGTATCTTCAGGAAGAAGGAGACTTCACAACCTTTCCAGGCAACCCGTTCCAGTGTTTGACTGCCCTTCACACTGGAAAAGTATCTTCCCATGTTCAGACAGAATTGCCCGTGTTCCAATGTATACTCCCATTTTCAAATGTTAACCTTCAATTTTCTAAGATGATAGCACTACTATACTCTTGGGGAAAAAAAAAAATCCAAAAGAACAGTTAGGACAAGTATGACTATGAAAAAACAATTAAAATGTGTATGAATAAATGTACCTCTGTATAACTTCTCTCCTTTTCATAACAGAATGCATTATGTAAACATTTCACCGTAACATTAAAGGAAGTGACAAGTGNGCAGCAGCCGCGGGCGGGAGGCCGGCCCGGCAGCCACCCGGCGCTCACCGGCACTTCTCCCCCCCGCGCCGTTCCCCGGGCGGGCCCGCCCGAGCAGCGCTCCCCGGTTCCTCGGGAACCCCCCACGCCGCGGCTCCGCAGCGAAGGGCTCACCCCGGAGGAGCCGGCACAGAGCCCGCCTCCCCGGTCCCCGCCGCCTCCCGGCCCTCCCCGGAGGCCGCCGCCCCTTACCCAGCTNAGAAACCACGAACTCACAACAGCATCACGTAAAGCAGCAGCAAAGGGTCACAGCTCTGCAACCCGAGGCGGCTGTTCCAGACCGTCTCTATGAAACGCTACGCAGCCTACTTGCAATACGGCACGAAGACCACCGCCTGCAAAGAGTTTCACCATGGAGGGAAGTCTGCGAGTTTCTTGTTTCAAACGCATCCTTCAGCCTGTAAAATGAACGGCTTCTAGGCTGAAGTACTAAGATTCGGAGCCCTCGTAAGCCTTACTGGGATTAATGATAAGGCTGAAACAATTAGCTGTAAATCGGAAGGTTGCGAGTCACTTGTTTTGAGAGTAAAATTCAAATAGGTAACTGCAAAACTAATTTTGGAATAGTCTGCGAAATAACATATCCTTAATGTTACTACTACACTAAGAAACCATGATGCATGGTATCGTTTTCCTTCTTACTTCCCCCACCCCAACAGCTGAAGCTGGAAGCCACCCCAGCCCAACCACCTTCTCAAGACAGGCTCAGCTACAGCAGGTTCCCTAAGGCCACATCCAGTTGGGTTTTGAGTATCTTCAGGAAGAAGGAGACTTCACAACCTTTCCAGGCAACCCGTTCCAGTGTTTGACTGCCCTTCACACTGGAAAAGTATCTTCCCATGTTCAGACAGAATTGCCCGTGTTCCAATGTATACTCCCATTTTCAAATGTTAACCTTCAATTTTCTAAGATGATAGCACTACTATACTCTTGGGGAAAAAAAAAAATCCAAAAGAACAGTTAGGACAAGTATGACTATGAAAAAACAATTAAAATGTGTATGAATAAATGTACCTCTGTATAACTTCTCTCCTTTTCATAACAGAATGCATTATGTAAACATTTCACCGTAACATTAAAGGAAGTGACAAGTGGAAGAATGGCAATATTTTCTTTAATGAAGAAAATACGATTTGTAACCTTGAAAGAGAAACTTTTTTATCCAGTCTGGAGGACTAAACCCAAGCCTGATACAGATTCATAGCCAGCCTCTGAGATTTCCATGTACAACCAAATATTGCAGGCAGCACGTTTAATTTAGGAGTTTTCACTGGGTTTGATTTTAGAGACTCACATTTACATTCACACTTCAAAGAATAAAAAGACACAAAGCTTACAGATCAAGGAGCTTGCCACCCTCTGTACCAACAGTGAAACATTATTATTGCTTCCCCTCTGTATTATAGCACAAAAACAAAATGATAGAAAGGATTACGTAATAAACTTGGGTGCTTTTCCATTCCACGAACCCAATGCTCAACAGTAAGATACGAGTTTTGAGAGGCATTTTATTTAGACAACTGAAAACAGTTAAACGTTCAGAAGCAGCGTACAATGAAACAAAACCCAAACCAAATACTTTTAGTACATAATCCCTTTTCAACTAAAGCCAAATTTTCGAACTTTCAAGAAAAAAAAAAAAATGGGTAAAAGCCATTGTATCTCTTCCCCATAATAAAGAAAACACACTACAATGAGTCTAACTGAAATCGGAGAGACTGGATCTTGGCTTGCACATGTCTTTGAAAAGACAGTAGGCAGTTATGCTAAAAAGATAGCAAAACTCTACTACTTGCCTTTTTTTTTTTT
>VZTL01076000.1:60488-77799 GCA_013400535.1 Scopus umbretta
TTTTTGATACTCAGTTCCCTTACAGACAACACCTAGCCAGTTCCACCGCATTCTCATCAATTACTGCCCATCTTTGCCTTATGTAGAGAGCGCACTCTGGAAGGCTGCTGTTTATCACTGTTCACTTGACTTAGTCTCGTACGTCCATATGCTTCGTAACAGTTGTAATAATCAGGCCTTAACTTCAGGAGTTGAGCTGTACACTGAATCCGAGTTTTCAGAGGCAAGATCTTCTGCAATTAAATAAGAAGGGTATTATTTAACTTCACCTAAGAGATATGAACCAAAGAAATGTCGCAGGGATTGCTTAAAGACCAGTTCGGTTTGTTTTTCCATTTAACCTGATCCAGTTACTCTACCTCATCTGTTCAGTCTGCGCAGCTCAGATTATTACTCTGACACTTACCACGTGGCCATTTGCAGGAAAAGGCACTCAAAATATCTTTTGAGAAGAGTGAAAAACGCCAGAAGGTACTTGGGGAAAACTACCCCTTCCATACTAAAGAGTGCTACCATCTTGAGTGATCTTTTAACACCTAGCTGAGTTGAAGCTGGCAGTTCAGTGCATTACCTATTTCTTCCTCCGCAGTTCCTGGAAGGGTGGTCCTTGCTTTTGCTGCTTCTGCATTCTCCTCTTCTGTAGAAAGGAGGAAGAAAAAAATCAGTCAATACCGTCAGTCCTCCCCTCCACACATACACCCCCTAATAAAAAAATAAAAAAAAAAATCCCACTTAATTTAGTTTTGAGGCGAGTTGCATAAGCAATCCGTCAATGAATGCTCACTTGCAGTTTTCTAGACATTGCTCTCCCCACCCCAAGTTTAGAGCAACATAGAGTACAACATAAAACTATCGTCCACACTTCTTTCTAGAGATTCTTGTTAAGATTTCTAAAAGTACTAGTTCTTATTTCTTGCTCTATAACATAAAAATACATCAGACTATTTGCTTAGCTATCCACAAAGTGTATATATTCAGTAAGCTTACAGGTTTGAAGTAAATTGCTTAAAATGACAGCTACAAAGTAAATCCTTAAATCTAACAGACATCAGTGGATAGAGACCCTCAGAAGACAGTACTGTTACTGTATGAAATTCAGATGATGTTTACCACTTATGATAGGTATTACTTAAAAAGCGCACACGAAGCAGCCAAGTCTCACCGGGAACAAGCACACACTTACCAGGAACTACACACTTCCAAAGGCCATAGGTTTTCCCGACTGTTGTCTGCCACAGCCTTAGTGTACCATCCTCAGAGCCACTTGCATATAACTCTCCGTCAGGGCTAAATCTCACACAGTGAATTGGACCAAAGTGTCCCTTGTAAGATTCTATAAGAGAACATATCAAGACCATTAATTTCAAATTTCAATTGACAACTGAAATGAATTGGCAAAAGCTGATCAAAAGAGGGCAAAAAAAATACTGATGGGAAGCACTTCCTCAGTATGTAACTTCTGAAACAGAACAAAGCTTCTATTAATTGGTATCTCAGACGGTATCTCAGACATCTCTAATTTAGGTCACATATTAATGTTTTATTAATTACAAGAAAATAGGCACTTAATTATTCTTGGCAAAACTACAAAGCAAGCCAGTAGCATGGGGTACACATGCGCCGTTCCTTCAGCCATGCCCTCTACGTACAATTTAAAACGAGGACAAAATCAAGTGACCAACTTAGAAATACACTTTTTTGAAATATATTTGGCCAACATTACCAAGAACACAAACATATCACATTTTTCATAAAAGCAAGTAGCTGCAACTCACGAGACCTACCCAATGATACTACAGTACGACACTTAAGATACAGCTTGGTACTGCAGCAATACAGAATGACTTTTTTTTGTTGTTTTTAAAATAGGTACAAAGAGCTGTTTAATGGAGGCTTTAATTAGTTCCAGAAGAATAATGTTATGTATACCGAGACAAATGCTTATCTCATAATATATTTTTTCATCCTCTTGCACAGCATGCTGTGTGCTATCAATGAAACTGTCGTACTCAAATAAAGCTAAGACCTCATTTGAGTACAATGGTATCATTTATTAGTCATTATGTCATTAATCTAATTCCCATACCAGAACTCGTTTTTTATTATAGAAGACAAACATACCTAATTCTTCTCCTGTATTATAGTCATATTTATAGAGTTTAAAGTCTTCACCACCTGCAACCAAACATTCTTTCGCAGGGTGAAGTGATGCAGAATTGATTGTAGCAGGTGCTTCAAATGATTTAATCTGCTCTAGACTGAGGGGGAAAAGTTTGTTAACAACGTTCATTAAACAAAAGGATCCTGAGAGCAAAGAAACTGTGATTCTACGAATCACAACCGCTTTTAAGAAAAACAAAAGATACCCACGCACAGCTTCTGAAACTAGTTTTAGTACCTGCAAATCACACTCATCAAGTCAGAAACGAGTTCAGAATAAGAAAAAAAAAAAGGCTCGCACACTCAGAACTACTTCCTGGGATATGCTTAAGTGTATAACTTGCTTTCTTAAGCCATCATAGAGTTGTAGAAATAATTAGTTCTCTGCTAAGCACTGAACTGAACCCTGGCTGAAACTTATTGAACCACAATTACCATTAACATGAAACAGCAAAATGGCAGTCTAGCATCTTACAGACAGTTAGGGTTTTCTATTTTAGAAAAGGGTAGTTGTTTCACACTGCGCCTCTGACAAGACAGCAAGCAAGGATGTCTACTGACACCAGTTCTGACAGCTTGGTGATTTTGGCCTCGTACAGTCAGTCTTTACCCACAACCAAGCCCGTTACTCAGGCTGTGAAAATTCTCTGTTTTGGACTCACGTTTCTGCACTATGAAAAGCAATAGTCTTGCCATAGGTTATCACAAGTATCTGTCCTTCTGGAACATACTCCATGCTGCTCACTGACATTGCAACGTTCAGTGCCTTCACTTCGGTCATGGTACTCCTGTCCCAGAGGCTTAAGAGGAAACAAAAAGGAAAAAAAAAAAAAAAGACTGATTACTTCAGCAAATCAAACAATTTTCACCTCCCATCCATGGCAAGATTTGGATCAAAAAAGCCACCTAACAAAGAACGCACTTTGATTCCACAGGTACTTTGGATTTTCAGTGGCATCCTTATCTTAAAACTTTGCCTAGGTGAGAATGAAGACATGCTTACTTTAAAATACTGCTACTTTTGAAGCTCAATGCAACAACATTAAGTGGTAGATGTACCATTTAACTACTCAAGGATTCTCCTAGAGATTAAAAACCTTGTTATAAGTCTCCCGAGTAACAGAGTTTTCTAGAAGCAAGGCTGGAAGATTCCATTCTCCCTTCACACCTCACAAGGCAAAGAGGCACTAATGCCAATTGACACAAAGAACAGCGATTCATTTAAGATAACAGAGTCTTCTATCTAGGGGTGCAAGAGCTATCTAAACAGAAAAGAAATGAAATTGTTTTGCTATGACAAGTAAGAATCTTCTTTCATTAGCTGACTGCTGCACTTGTATTTCTGCAATTCAGAGAAAAATAAACAAGACTAGGCTCTTGCCTATCTTGAACACTAGGAAACTGAAAAGAAAACTGGAGCTGACAAGGAGACTACAGGGAAATTGCACCAGTGACTTCACCCTCCCATCCTTCCTTCCACAAAGCAGAAAAGACCATTCTATTTCTCTCTCCTTTGTGCCATAAATACAAGAATTATGAGACAGCTAGGCATGAGATGACACTGGTCATATCAGCCAGAAAGCTGAGGAAGCAGTAAGGCACGCCGCCCATCTTTTCTGGACAGCATAATTTGAGGAAGGATCTTTGTCGATTCATCTCCCCAGCAGCCAGGTTTGTCTAGGTTTCAGCACATCTCCTACCAGTTGGGCATAAAGTAAACAAAACACTTAACTGTAACTGGATGAGCCATCTTATAAAAACACTAAAGCCTACTCAACTTCTCAGCATGGCAGAGAAAGGGGGCTATGTCTATCAACAGTGCACTGTTTCCAGATACTCTTCCCAGTCGTTTATCCCAGTCCCTGGCTATTCCATGCCTTGTGCATCTTTCAAGGCTGGATTGCAGAAGACAAGGCAGCACTACCTCAGCACAGTGCGTATTCACAAGACCTCGTCTACAAATCCATCTTCTCTAGGATTACGAAAGGCGTATGTTTATTCCACTACGTAGCTCTCAAAGACCACCTCTTCTTATCAGGGAGGACACATTCATGGGGTAAATTAGAATTATTACAAAAGTTATGTCTCTAACAGCAGAAGAGAATGTATTAGGCACACACCTATAATAATCTAGGCTCAAATAACCTGTGTTACTTATATCCTTTACCAAAAAAACATAACTCTCTTCTCACACAGATTATGGACAACAAATAAAATTGAGCTGCTTAGAAAACTGAAAATTACTTTTTCTTACCGGACAGTTTTATCATCGGCTGAAAGAATCTGTTTGTCATCACTGCTCCATAAAGCCTTTTTAATGCCAGAAGTATGTCCACTGACAACGTCAGGTTCTTAAAATAAAGCCAAATATTTTAATACATGTAAGAAAATGACATAGCGTCATGCAGCAATTTGGGTGCTTTCTTACACTATATGGATTTCCACGTACTAGAAACCGCAAAATTACTTTAAGGACTTATGACTTGATTTGTAGATCTTATTCCAGGAACAGGATAAATGTAAACTGGGTATCTGATTGCCTTCATTTAGAAAGCTTCACTAGTTTAACATCAAGGTTCTCCAGCTTCATATCAATCATGAGTAGGTCAGTATTGACACAAATTTAAACACACTTAAATACGTGGCGTTTTTTTCCTTTCAGATGACTAAACTTTAATTAATTAGACCAATTTCTAGTGAGTCTGCATTGAACTGAAACATGCTATCCTTGAAGTCTATTATAGATAAACTCTAATTCACTTGTAAAAGCATAAACTTAAACCATACATATTATCTTACTTTCGCAAAAGGTTATAGATACTACAACTGTAAAACAATTCTCAGCTTTGCCTCTTGTGATTCGTAACAGAAAGTAGCTCTTAATTTCAGAACTTTTATTTAACACCAAAAAACAAGAATCAGTTCTAAAAGCAGACTCACCTGCTTCTGGCTTGCTCAAGTCGTAGATGCGCAACAGTTTATCTTGTCCACCTGTTAACAGATAATTGCTATCCTGAAACAGAAGTTATAAAGGGTCAACTCTATTTTGCATCAAAATATCAGCCTTCATCCGTGAGTCTTAAAAAAACCCAGTTCCTTCTCTTAGACAGCCTCTAACACACTTATTACACTTCAATTACAACCTTAAAAACTAGAAGTAGTATGCAGATTGTTTGCCTGTTAAAATACACATGTAGAAATTAGAAAAGTAACTAATAGCAAAACATACTCAAGAGCTTTCTTCCCTGGTGAAAAAGGTATAAAGATTTTTCATACCTGTGTAAAATCCACACTTTTGACAATGTGTTTGTGAGCCAATGTGATTAGTTCATCACCTGACACAGCATCCCACACTTTGCTAAACAGCAAGAGAAAACATTTATATTTTAGTCGCACCAGGACAAATCAACGTGAACAGTCAGATTAGTTTGTTAGCAATCTTGCCTGACATCATCATAATGTTTTATCATAAATGCTACATTCTTGTAAGTTATAACCCAGTTAGTCACTGAGAATACTTTCCGTGCTTTTACTATAGCTTTTTTTTTTTTTTGGTACTATCACACTATTTTCCTTTATCCTCTTCTCCAGGATAATGCAGACTAATCAGCATTTTTGTTTTAAGACAAAAGCAGTTCTTTTGCCTCTACTAACAGAATTCAACTTGCTAAATTTTAATATACACTGCAAACAGCACATACAAATATCAAAAAAACATCAAAGACATAATTCACTAGAATTTTCACAAGTTTTCTTGTAATAAAAAGAGGCTAACTGGTAGAAGCACAATAAAAAACACTCTTCCAACTCTGCTGTAATTACAGTGCCAGAGATTAGAGCCACATAGAAATGTTATTCACGCAAACCGGATTGGTTATTAAGTATATTTGTCAAGAAGAAATCATAGTTGTTCATCATGATGGAATTAACTGTAGCTGCTTTCAAGAACCTAAAAGCCTCGGTTTTAATTTGGCTAGCCATAAATAAGCTAACAATTACTAAAGAAAAACAAATGAATCCGTAATTTACTATAGCTGTATATCACCAAAGAGCACTATAGACTAAAATCAAAATGCAGGCTTCAAAGACAGTTAATCACTTACGCTGTAAAATCTGCTGCTGCTGTAGCTGCTTTAGTGGCATCCGTGTTCAAAGTGGCACCCCAAACAGCACCTTTATGACCTAGAAACGTGCCAATCCAGTCTCCTGTGTCGCCCTGGCGCAGCATAGGCTTACCATCTTCACAAAAACAAAACCAATATTCAGGTAACATGATAAAAAAAGGAAGCTGTTTTTAAAAAAAAAAAAAAAATATTCCCTTTGCACCAGCATGTAGAAATAGCACATACTTTATGAAGCTATTATTTGTAAAGGAGTTTAGCTGAAGAGCTTAGATATGCAGCTGTACTTGCTGCATACATGTAAAAACTGCATGGACATTAAAATACCACTCTGAAGGAGGTAAAAGTTTTCTTTAGGTTTGTGTTAAGGTAGAAGGGAGATGGAAAGAAGCGCTTCATTTGGGTTTTATTTTTCTTCGAGTTTTCTTCAGGCAGAACAGGTTTTTTTACTTTGGAACAGTATTTTCAGACTAACAGCACCCAAAAGTTAGTCTTGTGTTTGCAATCAGATATGTTTAACACAGCTACAGAGATGTTGTAAAAATGAAACGGAAATAGAAAACCTTTCCTGTGATTTTTTTTTTTTTTGTCTGGGAGGCTATCAAAAAGTTGTTCACCCAAGATGTCGAGCTGAACTGGAAGCACTCCAAGGCAGAAAGGAACGTCCTTTCAAGTTTATGAATGCATACATAAGATTAACATATACACGCATGAGAAGGGAAATGCCATTCGCGTAACGAGAAGCGGCGTTCTCATGGGAGAGCAGCCGGACGTCATCACTCTACGCCCAGCACGGCAGCTGCCCCGGGTGAAGGCGAGCTCACTTTGAACATCTACGCCACATGTGCACAGGCGCTAGAAACGGGCAGGTTTAGAAAGAAACCTTTTCGAGGCGTCCTCCCCCGCCCCTGCTTTGGGTCCAAACGAAACGACCGCGGGCTTTGATCCGCCCCCCCTCCCCAGAAAAAAGGCTAAACCCGGGAATGAAGCACCACGAAAGTCAGCTGCCCGCTCCCTTTTTCATTCGGCGACACCGTCAGCTGCCATCATATCCTGTCCCCCCCCCGAAAATCCCCCAAAATCTCAGCGTTTCGCTGCCCGGTCGGGGCACCCCCGCACAAACTGCCCCGCCGAACACCGGGCCGCTCGCCCGCTCTCCGCTGGCCTCCGCCTCCTCCCGCCCCCACCAACCTTCCCCTCAGGGAGGCGACGCGCGGCCCTACGAGCAGCAGGGCGGAGGCGCGGCCCGCACGGCCCCCATCCCCGCGGCCGAGGCCGTCCCCACCGGGCAACCTAAAGCAAGGCGGCCCGACGGCGGTACAGGGGCCGCCGCCGCCGCCGCTCACCTTTGCAAGCGCTGATGAGGAAATAGCCATAGGGGGTGACGCCGCTGAAGGCCAGGTCCACCACGGGCCGCGTGTGCCCGGAGCACGTCAGCGGGGTCTGCCTCATGGCCATGATGGCGGCGGCGGCGGCCCCGGGGGGGAAATGGCGGCGGCGGCGGAGCGCGCGCGCACGGAGCCTGGGAAGGGACGCGAGTCCCCTCCGGCCGGGGAAGAAACGGCGGCGGCGGTGGCGGGGGAGGAAATGACGGCACGGAAACGCTCTTCGGTGCTGAAGCTACGTCAGCCGGCGGGTGCGCCGCCGGAAGCGCTGCCAGGCGCAGGCGCGGGGCAAGAGGGGAGGCGATGCTCGGGCGGCGTGCCCCGGGGGGAGGCGGGCCGGCCGGTCGGCGGGGCTCCCTCCCGCTGGTGGCGCTGCGCCCCTCGTTTGCGGCCTCCGCCAGGGCGGCGCTGAGGGAAGGGGAGTCAAAGAAATCGTAGTAGATGTAGATAAAATATCGCTTAGTGATTATCTAGCTTGTGGTGTAGCCCAAGAAGTGGATAAGTGGTGTTTAACGTTTACGTTGTCTAAACCAGCTGAAGCAGGAGATAGATCCTGATGAGAATCGGGAACTGGCCCCAGGAATCGGCTGGAACTGGCCTTGCAGTTTGAGTAAACGCCAAGGAGCCACTGGGCCTGCGCAGGAGCGAAAGGTTATTAGCGGTGACGAAGAGGAGTCGGCTATCTTCATCTCCACGATCCCCCCGACGACCACCACCAGGAGGCACTGCGCAAGCGCAGTTGGGGGGGGGGAACTTGGTGAAATGACTTCCTGGGGCTAATCTTAATATGAAGCGGGGGTAGGTCATGCATACGTATAGGCATATTGGGAAATCTTACGTTTATGTAACACTCGAATGTTTAAATTTGAAGTGAGTTGCCGCGTCAGGCGCACACGACTTTGGTGGGGCTACCCGCCGTGCTGCCCAGCGCTGAATAAACGTACCTGCTTCACAGCCTCGCAGGTTGTGGAGTCTCTTTTCCGCACCTCAGCGCTCCCCGCGGGTGGGGTGCCCGGGCGCTCTCTTCCCTCATCCCAGTTCCTGAAGAAAGAGTGCTTCACCGATCCCAGGGCGGGCTCCAAGGCTCCTCAGTGCTCCTTTAGTTTGACGAGGAGCTCTTCCACAGCGCTTCCCAGGAGGCCCCAGCCTTGTCCTTGCTCTTCAATAGCCGGGGCTCAACATCAACGGATGCCAAGCGCTGGCATGGCCCTGTCCGCCTCCCCCTGTCCATCTCTCCCTGTCCATCTCCCCCTGCCAGGCTCCTGCCTGGTTAGTTCTTCTTTGTGCCCCCACGGGTGCTCCTCTCTTCTCTTCAGGCTCCCAAGCCAGCAGCAAAGTAACCCTGCCAAAAGGAAGCACAGTCTCTTCTGTAGGGCTCGCTGCCATCGTGGGTCTGAGAAGCCCTTCCAGCTTATCCCCTTCCAGCCCAGCCCCTTCCAGCCCTGCCAGTGGGAAGACAGACCGAAGGGCACGTAGGGATCTCGGAATGCATAGCAGCACCTACCTGGGTTTGTGTGAAGGGCAAGTGAGCCATGCTGATGGTAGTGTCTAGACTTGCCCTCAGAAGCATCAAAAGATGCCATTTGAAGACGTGTCCACAGCCTTACTTAAAAATTAGGGAAGTGCTGTTTCTCTTCCTTCAACAGGCTAAAAAAAAAATCAGAATGATTGACGGCTAGTCATCTTCTTTTTGAAGTATTAGAACTAGAAAAAACATCTAAATCATCAACAGATAATTGAAGTTTAAGGTAACTTCACTCTTCCACAGCTTCTCTTTGAAGGATAGGCTCTGTATTTCAGTTTCTGACCTCCTGGTGTTTCATTTATCATCCCAGAGTTCTCAAAAGTAACTGCTAACGATTTTGTAATTTTATGACCAATTTTCGTGCATACTACAGCTGTAGCTGATGCTTCCAGTATTTCCACACACAGCCACAGACTACCACATAGACCTTCTCAGTACCTTTAAGATTTTCTGGACCTTTTTCCGAACAGTGATACCAGTCTCTTACTGTGCTTTGTCATCGGCCTATAGCTGAATCCAGCCAGACTACAGATTATGATTATGGGGAATTCAAATGCATCTCTGAAAGCTTTTAAAGTAACATATAAAGTCATACTTAAATAGAGTTCCCAAAATGTGTCCCCCTTAAAAACTGTTTGTGACTAAAGAATTTTCTGTATTTTATCCTATTCTTTATCCCATTCTTAGGAAAACTTTGAGAGTTTAATGTATAAGATATTTCTACTGAGCGGCTAAAATTTCAGAGTGCAAAAGGCAAATGCAATTTTATTATACTTCATGCGATAGCAGTGTTTCCAACATGTCATGGTATATTAGCCTTAGTGTTCTCAACCTTACGTTGATGTTCTCTATTTGTCCTATTCCTTGTCATTCTTGTTCTTCATTCCTAACTCTGTATCTGTTTTTGTCCTCGGTAGAGCCATTGCACTCCAAAAGGTGCATTTATAGGAACAGGGCAGAGACTAGGTGGAAAGACAGATGGAGATCCCTTATCTAAGTTTATATTTAAAACAGGACTAAACAAAGGATTTATCACTTCTATGTTTACTTTTTGCAAAGCCTAATATAAATGTAGAATTGTGTCTCCTAGTTAGCAACGCTGCTTGGGTTTACATTTTAAAACCCTGTTCTGGTAACTGATGTTATGAGTGAAAAACTGATGTAACTCAAAACTGATGTTTTGAGTGAAAAAAAAAAAAAACCCTAGGGATCAGTGAAGATAAAAACTTAGCATCAAATTTAAGTTACCTACTTCAAATTTGGTATTGAGGAATGGAAAGAAAGGGAAGATTGTGTTTAGGGAAGTTTAATTGTAATGATTTCATATCTTTGATCAATTTTGTCTTCTTTTAAACTGGAGCGTGATTTTCCACCTGTGCAAAGCAACGATATGACATCCACTTAGGAAGACACAAAATCTATAACAGGCAGACAAAGGCAAACTTATTTCCAATTTGCTGGTAGGTAGCTCAAAATGAGAAAAGAGGGAACATCACAGAGACGTGAAACCTGTAAAATCTAGATTATATTGAAAATCCCACTGGGCCCAGCAGAACTATAGGGTAGTAGTATGAGTTAAGTTTTTCATATGCTGCAGGAACATGAAAAGTCTAGTAAGAAACATGTTGCCTGTCACCAAAGCCAGATCCTTCAAAAGGAACTTTGGTACCTGCTGTGGGACCTAGGCAGACATTAGGCATTACGCTGCTAACCACTGTGTTTCATCCTGAGGAAAATAATTGTACTGGGTAGAAAACCTGTGGATTGATTGTAATCAGCTACTGCCCAGTTTTATAAAAGTTATAACTCTGCTGGTAGATGGGCTTAGTATAAGCATGTAGATGGTTACATGAGCACTGATCCCACACGGTGCCTGTATCTGCTTCCAGCTGTAGGTACTTCATTGATTCCCAGTCAGAGCCTGGCGCTTCCCCGCTGGCCCCAGCCACAGCTTCTCTGGCCTCATTTCCCACCTGCTAGCTCCCCTGCTCTGTACCAAACAGGGGCTTCCAGAAACTGATTTTTGCCTTCTGCACTGAAGATGTTTCCATTCCTACATGGAGTAATAGTACAGCCACATGGCTGGACAAGAAGTGTAGGAATTAGGCCGTTAGAGTCTAGATTTAACAGTGATACAGAAGGATATGACTTCTTAAATTGCAACTCTGCAAAGCAGGGGTGACCTTTATTATCTCTGAGAAACATGATTAAAGACATACAAAAATAATACTGAAAATAAAGCTGTCTACATTTTTTTCTTAAATCTTTAATATGAAGACAGAACATAGTAATTGAAAGTCTCCGAAGCCTCTCCTAGGCCTAACTCAGGATGTATCAGGCATAATTCAGTCAGCCAGTTTGTTTACCAGCAGTCTCAGACTTTTTTCCTTCTGCCTTCTAGGGTACATTCTGCATCCCAAGCCCAACTCCAACTAGAAATTGCTAATGCAACATTTCTTAAACTGAGCGTGGGGACAGAAATACTACCATGAAGTACATTTGCAGTTGGGGAAGGAGAAACGCTTTGCCATGGAGCCACCAACAAGTGGAAGGAGAAGTGTTTTCAGGAGGAAGTGTTTCAAAGAGAAGCAGAGCAGGGATGAGAAGGGAAGGGGCCAAATACACACAGAGCAGGAGCAAAAGGAGATGCTGAATTGATCCGGCATTGTCAGCGAGCTCTTGCGAGGAGCAACATCCTAATGCGGTCATTTCTCTAAGGCGCGTTTCCTCTGCTTGTGTTCAGAGCTGTTGTTTTCTTCTGTTGGGGTTTGACAGCCTTTGGCCCTAGCTGTGACTCCCCTGGCATCTCCCCCACCACTGCCCTCCTCTTAGCTCCCTAGTAGCACCTCCACTTAAAGATGTGGAGATGTTCATTCCTGTTATAAACTCCACTGTTTATTCCCTACAGTTTGAGAATCTTTGATTTAGAAATACACTAATTCTGTACACTCAGGCTAGACTATTTTTAATACAGAGATTGTTAGAGAAGCTGGGAACTGTGAAACAGTTTTTCCAGAAAGTCTAGAGAAGGTATGAGAAAAAGAGGGAAAGATGGAAAAAGTAGTTACTTACAAATGAAAGCCTAGTAAGCTTAATACTGAGATTTTTTTGGTTTAGCCAAGGGGATTATATGTCAGACTCCAATAACAACAATTACAAAGAAAAAAAAACTTCATTAAAATATTTTTACTCAAAATTTTGTAATTATCTCTTTATTATCAAAATTACTGTCTTATATTGTTAAATAAATATTCGTCAACCCCAACTTATCAGGAAGTAATTGGGGCCTTGTAATCATACAGAGTAATTCACTCCATTACTGCACAGAATGACAAATATGCCAGTCATAGGTTATAAAGCACCTGGGCAAGACTTTTTTACTTAACAATTATAATTCAGAGTTTCTGCTTGATTAAACAACATCTTTCCACAGACAGTGATTGAATTTTCTCAGGAATTGTTGCTGTAAAGCTATCCTAGGGAAAGGTCATGATTCCTGTGCTTTGATTAAAATAAATCAAGCAGAGATTGAATCAAGGAGAGATTGAATTAAGTAGAGGTTGTTTAGTATACATATTTACTTTTCCAAAGACTCCTTTCTTCTCTTGTCAGATATCATAGTTGGAAGTACATTCTCTTGCCACTGAGTGGAGCTCCTTACGTATTTAAGTAGTACATTAACCATCTAGCTGAGAGCTTCTACTGTGAGAGGATGTACTGACGATTATTTCAGCTTGTACCTGGCAGCCTTGTGGACATAGCAGTCAAGAAGTTACTAGATGCTTAGTTCTCTAAAATGAATTGGCTAAACAGGTAAATGGAAACCTCTGGGTGCTGCAAGAGACAGCAGCAGGCAGCCCCTTTGTCAGCGGACCTTGAATATGGGTTCCTTTAATGTATTGCATGTTTGAAACATTCAGCGTCATCTGTAGGCACGTTGATGCTCTTTACCTCTGTTAAGTTTTTCTTTGGAAAAATGTCCCCTACTAATTTGTACAGCTAATTCAAGGGAAAAAAAAAAATAAAGAAGAATAGCTGTTTGCTGACGGATGATGTTACAGATACTGTGTGCAGATACATGAGAGCGATTGCAGAGCATATGTTTTCACTGGGGGAATAATTACAACTGAGTGCCAGCCTTGAGCAGTCAATTATCACTAAGTAACAAGATGAAAGATAAAAGCAGTTGTAATCATATTTCACAAATAATAGAACAGTGTGCTTCAAGTCAAGGAGTCCGTTCCAAATCAGTCTTTCTAGCAGCTGACCGTATTTTTTCTAGTTTCAAGCAACTTGTTGTAACATAGATGTAGGGAATGTGAGGGCTGGACCACAGGCACTCTTCAGTTGGGCGTGCATGGTAGTACAGTTTGGGTGTGTGAATAGAGGCCAAGGGGATTAGACAGGGAAATGGGCTGTAGAGGAATCAGGAAGAGTGTGAAGAAGCGTTTGAGCCAGCAACAAAGAGGAGAAGTGATTTAGTAGGAGAAATGTAACACATGGAAGCTGGATAATAGGGGAAATAGGAGACTTACCTCAGAGATCAACTGTGTGCCTCATAGTGGGATTTGTACCTTTTTTTTCTTCATCTCTCCAGGTGAGGTCAGATGTAAAATCACTTCTTTAATCACCACCTTAGTGTTAGGATCTCAAAAGGATTTCCTTTTCTGGGAGGAACAGTGTTCCTAAAGTTTTCTGTATGAGTTAGACAATCAGGAGACTTTCCATCTGTCTGGAGGGCAGGGATCAGGCACATTCAGAGCATGCACCAACCACAGTCATGAAACCAATAAGGAATATTGAAAATTGTTTAATCTTTGCTACAACAGTTTCTCTGTTCCTCAGTCTTCAGGTCCTGTTCCATCTTTTGAAAGGGAAAAGTTGACAGCGCTGGCCAGATGGAGAGAAGAGCTATAAGAAAAAGAAATAGCAAACTTTAAGTAGCCAGCGTTTTCACTGAAAAGCTGAGCCACTGCAAAACCAAAGGGACAAAAATTGAAGAAATGATTAAAACAAAAACAAATCCATGAAAAGGAAGTGCTTCCCCACACTCTAGCCAAATGTTCGCAGAATACAGAGTTGCTCAAGTTAACCATCAGAAAATAAAGGAGCATGAAGTAAATTGATACATATTCAGGGTTTAGGCTGAAAGATGTAAAGACATCGTTGGGGAAGCCCAGAGAGGGTCAATATAGGGAACTCACCTGGAGAGGAACATATAGTGTGTGTGCGTGTGTGTGTGTTCCAAAATCCTGTGCTAGGACCGTGCTCAGTCAATCCATTTAATAGTATAGAAAGTTGCAGTAAGCCAATGCATATGATATGCATTTATAGAAGGCTCACAAGGCTCGGTGAGGTAGGTGATCTTGCAGAGTTAACAGGGGAGATGGGAAGGGGAAATGGAAAGACAGATACACAAGTCTGTTCCCATGCTTAGAGTTCTTGTAACCAAACAAAGTGAAACAGCTAACTCACAGGTATTATGTGTGCCAAGTTCTGGCTGAAATAATCCATTTTTGTATTTTCTATCTCAGTCAGCAGCTTTGCTCTCTAGACCATTCAAGGCATGACTGCATTGTAAAGGAGGAGACACAGAAGTAACATACTTTTCCTTCCTCCTTTCAGGCCTCATATTGGAACCACTTGATAATTCAGGCTAGCTAAATAAGTATTTACCTCTGCAAAAAGATTTTCAATTCATGATAAAAATGAATCAGATTGTAAAAGCTTTGCTAAAGGAGAATTAAAATTGTCTGGTTCACTTGCTTTCTAGGAAACAGTGCAGCAAAATACTTACTCTCTGAGTATCATCACGTCTGTGATACCTCTGAGCTTACTGTACTGTAAGAAACAGTAATGCAAATTTTCGAGAACAAGATTTAGCTAATTCATAATTGTAGGCTGCTTTGATGTTTTCACTTGGAAGGTGTTCTTCACAGTGCAAGATGTTTGTACTTACTGTTCTAAAAGGCTAAATTAATTAAAACATCAGCCTCTGAAAATCAACCATAGCAGACAGCCTTAGTCCTACTATCCTCAGAGTACTTAAGCTGGTTGGACATATTGTCCTGCTTTCAGCTTGGGTAGAGCTAATTTTCTTCCTAGCAGCTGGCATAGTGCTGTGGTTTGGATTTAGGATGAGAATAATGTTGATAGCACACTGATGTTTTAGTTGGTGCTCAGTTGTGCTTATAAGAGTCAAGGACTTTTCAGCTTCCCATGCTCTGCTGGGCGCACAAGAAGCTGGGAGGGAATGCAGGCAGGACAGCTGACCCAAATTAGCCACAGGGCTATTCCATACCATCTGACATCAAGCTCAGTATAGAAACTGGGGGAGTTAGCTAGGGGAAGCAGTGATTGCTGCTCAGGGATGGGATGGGCATTGGGTGGTGAGCAATTGCATTGTGCATCACTTGTTTTGTATATTCTTTTATTATTTAAAAGTCCTTGACTAGTGTAAACAAAAAGCAGCACTATAGCAGCTACTAGGAAGAAAATTAACTCTGAATTAAGCTGAAACCAGGACAGTTAACAATCTGGATGTTGGGATAGAGTGCACTTTCAGTGAGTTTGCAAATGATCCCAAATGAGGGATCTCAAGGGGGAAAGCAGGGCTGCTGAAGGCTGGAGAAATGGGCTGAAGGGACCCTTATGAAGTTCAGCAGAGGCAAGTGCAAAGTCCTGCACTTTGGCTACTGGGTTCATCCAGGCATAAGAAGATAAATAAAAGGTGGAGGACCTACTACTACTACTACTGTAACTACCTATAAAAGGGTGTAAAGAAGACAGAGGCAGACTACTGTCAGAGTTGCACAGTTGAGGGATGAGAAGCAATGGAAACAGGTTGGAATATGGGAAATTCTAAGTAAATGTAAACAAAAACAAACAAACAAAACCCACAACAGTGATCAAATGCTGGAAGAGGTGCCCAGAGAGTTGGTGGGATCTCCTGTCTTGGAGATACTCAAAACTTGACTGCACAAGGCCCTGAGCAACCTGATCTACATTGTCCCTCCTTTGAGTAGAAGGCTGGATGAGGTTAACTCTGGAATTTCAGCCTATGTGATTTTATTTCCTTTCCTGTTTCCCTTGAATGATGATTTATTATGCCTTCACTACACATATTTGCCCTCAGCCTTTGAAAATGAATCAGAATAGCTTCCAAAATTGTCATCTTGTTTAAGGCAAAACATCATGTCTTGAAGGACTGACAGGACTCACCTGTACATACTTTATATTAAAGCATTGACCTGATTCCTCAGCAGCACATCCTGCTCCACTGCTAAATTTTACAAGTCCTTCACCTTCATGCACAGGATGTCATCTAACATATGCTTCCTATGCATTATTGAGTCTACATAGCAGAGACACAATGCTGACTGATGCGGGATTGATATAACTCAATATCAAATTGGATCGTTCAAAAGACACATACATCTGCTTCCTTTAGTCACGCAACCAGACGTGGCAGGGAAAAGATCAGTGATACTCCTCAAGTGACCTCCTTACATCGTAATAATGCCAAGCTAGTGCAGTGAATGCTTCCAGCAATGAAAAGAGCTAGACCACATGCAAAGAACACAGTGAAATTTATTTATATAATCCATGGCAACTATCAAGACCTCTACAGGGCAGCAGATACAGAATTAAATTTACATCAGCATGTACTGTTTATTTGTTTTTCTTGTTTTCAGAGGTATAAGCTTTGCTGAATTCAACAGTTTGAAAAAAAAGAAGGTAAACTGGGTAACTTCAGTCAGACTTATTGCTAAGCCCTTTCTAATCACTTTTTGAACAATCATGCAGATTTTCTTTAGATTCCATTTTTTAGCAGTCACTTACAGTCCAGTTATTATACCATTAATGTTAGTGGTACAGGGTCAGAATGTAAAATGCTCTAATCTCTAATAAATAAAGCTTGGTGTGTAACTTGTCTGGAAGTCTCTCTTAAGCAGACAACATGATATTTGCAGGTTTATCAGAGCAAGTCGTGCCCAGAGCACAGTGTGCATACAATCAGAACACAGCAATGTTGTTCTGCTACTACTTGTACAATAAATTAGATTTGAAAAAGCAGAACTTTTTTTTTTTTTTTTTTTTTTTTAATTAAATAGAAAGAA
>VZTL01076000.1:77804-105024 GCA_013400535.1 Scopus umbretta
TTTTTTTTTTTTAATTAAATGGAAAGTACTATGTATTAGACTGTCTTTGCCTTTTAGGACACACCAGAAAAAAAGGTGAACTTTAAAATAGAGGCTAGTTAGAAAAAAATAAGACAAACTACTTGTATGTGGCATATATTTGTGTTATTTAGAAAGGTTACTAGATAGAATTTCTTTACATAGACAACAATCTCATATGATTATCTCTGCCCTAAGGGCATAACCCCCCCCAACTTTTAAACAAATATTATTGCTATTTGGAGATTTGAAAGTATGTTCCATTTCAAAACAACTTAAAGCTACATTTGTCTCTGGACTGAATCCACCAATGTCATCAGTATTAGATCATGGATTAATTTGGTTCATGGTATTATGCTTGGAGTAACTACAGTTGTGGGGTTTTGTTTTTTTGCCAGGATCAAACTTTGAAAGAAATTAGTAGCACTGATGTTAGAAGACAGTGACGGTGCTTTTACAATTATGATACATGACAGGGAGATTTGCAAAGTTTTCCATTATATTGAGACTTGGGGGAACAGAGATTATTGTCCAAGATGCATAACAATTACATAACTCCAAGGAACTGAAAATATGTAACGGTGGAATGAGTCAAAAAAATAGGAAGTACCGTCATTATTCTTGAGTAGAGCTTTGCTTATGAGGCTTATACAAATATTTGGAAATTCATTAGTGCATTGAAGGTACTTGCCAGTTGGGTTTCTGTGAGACTTGCACATTTGGTGCGGCATATCATACAATTGTGCCATGTGCAGTACAGACTAGAATTCCAAAAAGTGTAATTATTGTTTCTTTTTTTTTTCTTCTTGATGGTGACACAGGAACAGCTCGACAAGCTAGAGGGAGGCATTAATTCACCTCACAGTCATGTCCATGTTAGTCTGTACTAATAACTGGTCGTCTGCAATCACTACAGTTTTTGCTAAAAGCAAGAATCTTATTTTCATGTGGATGTCGGTGTGACCCAGGTTTTATATAACATCTAATGTGGATGTATGAATAGCTTTATATGAAAGAGCAGTTTAGATTTAGGTTAAAAGTGGCTAGCCGTCACTAGACTAGATAAAGATAGAAGAAATGATCTTTAGGCACCCATACCACTTGATCCCAGGTGAAACTATCATCTTTGCTTACACAGTTACAGGTTCATCAGCTGAGTGAGCATGAACCAGGAAGAAATCACAAGTTCCCAAGATAGCTAAATCCCTTCAGACCCATCAAGAGCCTTTGAAGTTTAACAACAAAGCCAAACTTCAAGGGAATAAGTATAGGACCATGTAAGGAAAAATCATTAAGTAGTTAATCTTGGGCCTTATCTGGAAAGTACTCTATCTCTATGGAAACGGAGTGCTTGCCTCAGAGTGCCAGAGTATATCAGAGGAACTCATTGTAAGAGTAGTGGAGCAAACAGAGGCATCCAGTTATGTGTCAGCTAGAACGACACTCTCTAGTTGTTCTACCTGTTGGTTTCCCCCCTGGTTTTACACCTAATCCTTTACCTCAGTTTTTGTCCTTGTGTTTTAAAGACTTGGATTGCCCCATCTTTGTGGGGGCAGTAAATCCAAAGGGAGCAGTGTGTTCAGGCATCTCAGAGACATTCCTTGAGATAGTTGGGGCACTCTTCATTTGCTAAAGTACAGAGGACCAGTGTGGGAATATTATCCAGTGCAGGCTTTTGGGAAGGAATTTTTCTGGCAGACAAAAAAAGTAATTTTACCGAACTAGTAACACCCTACAGCTCCTGCAAATTCCTTGGAATATTGTGACCACCTAAGAGTTGACAGCTGCAAACAGATTACAGGCAAAACCCCATATCACACTAGCATATCTGGGGACTTCAACTAGTCTAATTACATGACTAATAAAACAACACTAAAAATAATTCAGGTGAATATAATATGATAACCAATAATATGCATCTAGTAACTCACCAATTCAAGGCACTGAAAAAATAAACATATGTGAAGCAAGAAATGGGAGCAGAATTTGGAAACTGATAGCTGGTACCCCACAGGAATAATATGAGTAATTTAACTTATCATGTTACATTGTAGTGTATCAGCCAAAAAAAAAAAACAAACAAACCAAAATTCCATTAAAAATGTGCCCAGCGCCTGGGAATGGGCTGTTACTACAGTTGGCAAGAGCTACAGAGATTTCCATCTGTGGATCATTAATCAAATCTGTGCCAACTTGAAAGACCAAAACCTGCTATCAGTTAGCTTGTCACCTTAAAAAAAAAAATCAGAAGCATCAGAAAGGCCTCTTGTTGACAACTTTACTTGAGAGCCCAAAGACAGTTTAATCCTATCATCTGAACAACTTTTCTTCTTCTTGTGAGAGTTAAAATACATTGGTGGAAAAGCATGAAGTCATATATGAGTACATTCATTTAATTCTACTGAAAAATAGATTTATTCTACATATTGCGTTAGACAACTGTCAGATCACCATTTTATCTGTCAGATCACCAGCACTTATAGGCACTGCTGACTGTAGCTGAGTGTGAATTGGTTGCCTGGAAGTGAAATATTTTGTTTGCTGTGATTACTGAAGTAACTACTACCCTCCTGAAGGCTTTCAGGCTTCTGCCCTGTGGCTTCTAACCGGGCTTTGATAACTCTCTTTGCTTTTTTTTGTTACCAATCTTTTCTGCCTCTTATCAGCTCCTTCATTAAAGCCACAGCTAATTTGTTGGATATTCTTATCCTTACTGCTTTACAAATGTTTTGCTAACTAAATTTATGTATTTCCTTCACTCGTTTTCCACTGCAGAACTTCATGACGATGCAGAAGACTCCAGATGAAAGCTGCTTTTGTGGCTTTCTGTGAAAACTTTCAGTTCACTGCGTATGAGTCTCTTGGTCTTGGGAGTGCCAGCTGCTGGTTTGATTCCATTTGTGAAACATGGAATTGAAGTACTTGAAGAGATGTGAGTTTGAGGGGAAAGATAGTTACTGGATATTTGTTCAGAGCTGTAATGTGAATGAGTAGATAAAAACAAACATATCGCTTTCATATGCTCTGCAAGTACTGTGGAAAACAGTGGTAGGAAGCACAAAGATTTCAGGAATAAAACCTATATTAATTCCTTTGCTGAGAATCTTTATACTTCTAGGGAAAAACAATGCTATGCTTTTATCTCAATCGATGTTACTGAAAATAGCTCAAATTCCACATCCAGATGCCACATGACTTGGCATTAAGCTTGTAGTTACAAAATTTTTTACAAGTAGGTCCCTACTTGTATAATGCCTTAAACCAAACCCCAAACTGCCAGCCCTAGACTTTCAGGTCTAAATAAGGATAGTTTTCATAGAACAAGTTAAATGAGTCTAAATTACTTTTAAAATATTTTCTGGAAGACTAAATTTAGCCTTTAAAAACCATCTTCACTAGAAAATGTAGATAAAATATTTTTGCTTTGAGATCTGGGTTCATTGAACTCTCCCCGAGTCCTAACACAGGCATGAGCCAAAAAAAGCCATGAAACAACTGTTCACACAAACTCCTGAGAACCAAATCAGCTGACTCTGGCAGAACACAAATGTTTTTAAACTCATTTCAGCTTCTTTTATGAAGATAATCCAAGCAGTACCAACTTGCTCATTCCACAAGCATCTTTTCTGCTTCTCCCAGGATAAAATGATAACATAGGAGTCAAAGACTTGCAGCATCCCAGAGTCATGGCCTAGATTTTTTTACTGTAACAACAGATCTGCAGAAGAGCAAACATTTGTTTTATAATATGGAAAAAGATGTTGGAAAATAACAGAAATCGTAATCTTGTTTAACTAGCCACAGTATTTTAGAGAAGCCTGGAATGCCCTGTCTCTGGTGTAAATGTACAGTACTCCATTTAACATACTTCTTTTATTTATTTTTTCTTAGTAATCAGCTGCTGCCTTTGAGAGCATAATAAAATTAGTTTTTATTCCCACACACAAACACACACGTACAATGTAATGTATTGTGACCGATTTACTTTTTTGAGAGAAGCTAAAAGGAGAAATACACAAGAGCACCCTTGTTTGAATAAATACTGGGCTGTCTGTATGGAATAACAATTATATGCTGAAGCTAGAGCAGATGTATGGGTGTGAATCACATAAGGGTAGGTTGGGGAGTTGTAATCAGCCAAACAGACCTAGGAATCAATCAGCAGTGGAAATTTTTCTGTGGTCAAACAGCAGATTTTTCTAACTATAATGGAGCAAGAGAGGGAAAGTGATTTTCAGTCCATGTTTTGCTGCAAGTCCAGTGTGGAAGTTCCCAAAGTTCACAGGCATCTGTGATACAGAAATGCAAAATGAAATGAAAGCTGGAACTGCCATAAGATGTCTGCTGATTAAGAAAAGTAATTTTAGCTAGGTGCTTTGTGGGCAGTCTCAGCTGAGAGTTAAGACACAAAGGCAAAGGAACAGAACCAAAATAATTGTTAGGGCACCACAGGGAATGTGGAGTCTTGCAGTCACTGCTGTTGCTGCTTTCATACCTACTCTGGGTGGAGAGATGACAGTAATGTTTATCATTTCATCTCAAATGCGTTAATCTACCAAAGGTAAAAAGCTTATATTATATTATATTATACTCCGTTCAGAATCGAAGGAAGTTTCTCCGCTATTATCCCCTTTACAGAAATTTCATGTGCATTAGCTGCTTCCCAAAAAATGTGTAGCTGGTCGGGGCAGTTAAGTGTTTTCTAGCTGCTGCATTAAAATAATGCAGAATAATTTGGAAAACATATGATATTCCAGATTTTTAAAAATCTTATAAAAAACAGAGTGTTTTCCAATAAGCTTGGATATGGTTATGGAACCAGTGACCAAAAAAAATCAAGCCTTTCTGTTTCTAGTGATAACTGAAATGTGTCCAGACTTGTTTCCAGTCAAGCCAGTGGGCGTCTGTAGAATGATTTTAGTGAAAGTAGGCTGGACACTTAATTCTTTTTCCACAATCTTTGTTAGGTAGACTTAAACACTATGTAAAACTTAGTTAATTGAAGAAAAGATGGTGCATTAAAAGCAGAAAACAAACCTACTGATTTATCATTTTGCTTAAAGATGTAAGAAGATTGCCTGCCTAAATATGCCTGAAGTTTGGGTTTGGGTTTGTTTTTTATGCGATTGCAAGAAGCCACCATTAGAATATATACCATCCCCTCTCTAGACCTTTTTTTTTTTTTTTCTTTTCCTTCCCCCCCCCAGAAACTAGACATCTTTTCTTCCAGAAGCCTGAAAGACTCATCTGGTAAACGTATACATATGGAAATAATTACAAAGCGGCCACAGTAGCACGCTAGGGAGAAGATGTATGGTTGTTGAATCAATAGTTGATACCCAGAGCTTTAAGATGATTGAAGAAGTTGTAGTGGATTTATACAACCATGGAGTGCATTTTCAGTTTGTGTCCAGCTTCTCTTCTTGGTTAGAAGAAATGGAAGACACACAAGTGTCTCTATTTAAAATAACGTGGTTTTTTTTCAAAACTAGGTCATCTAGTGCCACTCCTCATTTAAGCAGATCTCTTAGCTTTTTATCCTGTTGTATTAACCATGTAATCCAACCACAGCAGTGATATCTGGGATAACTATCTATCCTATTTTACAGACAATATCAGCCAAGTAGGAGTGGCACTCCCCAAGGACAGGGGATTCCCATCTCTCTGGGTTAGTTTTAGACAGACATGAAGCTCTCATATTTGAGCTCCAAAACATGACAACCTGCAAAACTAGCCTGGCATGTCTTCTGACTGTGGAAGAAGCATATATTTATTAATGGAAATTATGAGCTTCAGAGAAATAAGACCACTCTCTATTTCATGAAAGCAGTAGGAGCATCAGGATAACAAAAGATACTGGTAGCCTCCCCATTTATTACACTATTTCATCCTCCTACTTTTAGACAAAAATCATTGTCAATAAGCAGTAAGGCTTGCAAATGTTCCTGCTGCTGGCTTAACTGGATATTAGCAAGATATAGAGAGGGTAGCAATGATGCAAAGAAAAGGCAAGACTTTCTTGTGGTGCTGGATAGAAACTACATGTGAATATTCAGTCTTTTGACGGGATTTTGATGAGATGTCTGACCATCAATGCAGAAAACCCTTTTATTTCACAAAATGGAACAGGAAAAATGTACGATTTGGCCACTCAGTATTACACAGAAGTCCGTCATTCCCTATCAACAGCGTTGTGAGATCGGTAAGGAGCAAGAAGTCCTCTTCTGCTAAGTTATCCTAGACAGAAATCCTGCTTCAGTAGATATATGATACCACTTGGGAAAATGGAGTGGTATCGACAACATATCAGGTATAGTTGTTTGGATATCTAGTTTTCCACAGAAGAATTCAGCATCAAAAGTTCCACAGTATTTAATGCTTGATTGAGGAACCAGTTACTCAGATTAATGGTATGCCATGCCAAAATAACAGTAGCTGCCTCCCACAGCTGACCTATGTAGCTAGAATATATTTTCTTCCTTCCATCCAGATGTTAATGTGATCAGAAGCATCAACCTATTCATTAGCTCATTGGCAGTGTGGCAAAAACTCATCCTTAAACTTGATCCCATTTCCCTCTGTCCTGTGAGAAGAGATCCTGACTACAGTAGCTCATCAGTTACGGAGGTTGTCCAAAGGTAAAGGCAACACCAGGGCTCCTGCTGCTGAAGAATGCAACTGTCCGATTTTCAGGGGGATTAAGAGCTACAGCTATTCTACTCTGCACTGATATTTGCTAGCTTCAGGTCTACTCCAGCTGCCAATTTGAGGGTCAGATCCTAATCTTCAAAGCCATCACCAAGTTTTAATCTATTCCTATTGGCAGGGCATCGCTATCTGCATTACAGCTACAGAGCTGCATCCTTCTCAGAAAAGCAGCTCTGGGAGTCCAGGACAAAGTACACTAAACCTGAAGACAGGTATTTTTAGCAGAGGGTCTTCACTACTGAGTAATCTTCTCAAGGAAATCACACACTCGGCAGTCCTGAACCATAAAACCACTCCTCATATCCTTTCCAAAGTTACCTGTCTTTCCTATAGAATGCTCCCCCCATTTTTGTGGTACAAAATAATTTATTTTATATCAGAAACGTGGAACTGTAGACTAAGATTACTGAGATTTATTTACAATCTAGAATGAACAAACCCATAATCATTTAAAAGTTACTTGCACAAAACAAAACAAATTGTGCTGTTCATTTTGGGACCCTTGTGACATTCTGGACTCCAGCTTTGGAGTCTGCCAATTGGAAAAAGATGCTGTTAGTTCCCAGATTAGAGTAATTTTAGATACACCTCCAGACCTTTTTTGTGAAACACTTTTTTCCACTAGAACTGAGTTCATTCAAATTATAAAGTAAATCTTTCCTAACAGAGAAGGATTTATGTTACATATTCAACTCCCTTCAGAAACAGCCTCTTCTGCCTTTCCTCATACCCTGGTGGAGATAATCCCTTGCAGCTGCTGATTCATGCTGAGATTGCTCAAGCAATGGTCTTATGCAAGATTTACATTTGCAACAGTGTGCCTATCATTGTGTGAAGGGACTCTTGCAGAAAACTAGATTCATCTTTCCTTTATAAGCAATCAGCTGTGTTCCAGGTGGTGAGGCAATGCTAGGAATCAGGTAGCAGCTTGAAGATCACCCAGTCTATACAGCAGCCTACAATTTGCTCCATTGTATTAGTGAGTAGGAAGGAAAAAAGGGGAAGTGTTAAACAAAAAGAACAGACACCCAACCCCACAACTCTTGATTCGTTTATTTTGCTTTTAATTTTCTGCCTTGTAGTAGGCCAACAAGAGGACTCTGCCTGTTGATATTTGTATGATAGTTTAAGAGAGAAAGCAAAGATTGCCTTTTTTTTCCCAATGATGCTTCCTTTCATACCCACCCTCCTATTTGGCTAGCAACAGTGAAATAACACTACTGATTGCTGCAGCTTCATTTTCAAACTTTCAGTATTTCATGCTTTTATTTGATTCTTAAGATCCTGAAGAAGCTCAAACTTCACTTTTATAAAGTTATTAGGTCTCACAGAGAAAAAAAAATGAACCCAAGTGCACCTTAAAGGCTCAGATTTAAAGGGAAGCTAAAAATATCTTCATTTAATATTTCACAGCTGGACTGCTTGATTTGCGATGTTTACAACTAGCAATGTTGCTGAAGATTCTGTTCTAGATATCAAATTTTTCTGGGATAACTTTTTATAATTTAAATATAAAACCATGTACTCTCCAAGACATTTCAAAGATTCCAGTTTTGTGATTCACTCGTGAAGGGAGTTATTTTCAACCTTTCCCATGATCTTGGTGTCATGGGATTTTTATTTTCTGGGCGCCATGATGACACAAATAACATTAACAATACCAAATGCATTATCCATTTTGAATTTATGATAAGAAAGAAACTCAGGACTTCTGATAACTTGTCAGCGGGAAGCAGCTTTTGTTACCTGCTACGAGTACAAACCCAGCTGCCATCAGTTGTGGAAGGCTACATAGGCTCAACTAGATGTCAGCAAAAGTGTAGGCTTTTTTCACCTTTTTCTTGTGTTTTCTGTGCAGTTTGTCAAATCACATTCCCTCTGTGCCTCATGTAGCATCTGTAAAATGTGATTCTTCAGGTTTGCTTCTATTTGACTATAAACAGATTGTTACAGTGGGACAGATTCTGTCACCTTTGCTCTCGTAACAGAACACTTTGCAAAGGAAAATAATATGAGTGAGAATGCATATTGAGTGGTTATCAGAAAGGGAGCCCGGTTGTGAAGCCTTTAGATATATTCATTTATCTGCATATAACAAATAAAGTTACTGATAAAGTGATAAAATTTTCAACAGGTGTGGAGGCTTAGCTGGTGTGCAAATTCTAGTTAATGCGAAAAAGTTTTATAGCATACCTGCTGGTAGTTTTTCAACGATTCAGTGCATATAGAAAGAGAAGTCCACGTCCTTTCAACACATTTCCCTCACTTCAGGCAGACTCTTGTGTCCATTCTGTTTCTGTTTCGTGGTTGAGGACATCAGTTTCTTAGAGCGTCCCATACTAAACCGATATGGTAAAAGAAATAACATTTGAAGAGAACTACAAGGGCGACACCAGCGTGCCTGCAAACATCTGTCCTCCTGCACTGTTGTTTTGCTGTGCTGACCTGGGCTCACACCCAGCTGAGCACACCCTGGGCTCGGTGTGCTCCGTCCGGCTGCCGTAAGGAGGTGTTCTGGTGAAGTGTGCCTCGTGTGCCGCAGCATCGCAGAGTGCTGCGAGGTCACGTTGAACCTCCAGCTCCTTATTCTGCAACTAAAAATACTGCTCTCCGGTACAAGCTTCTGTTTCAACACTATCTCTTTGGAATTCAGTATCAAATGCCCCCGCCTGTTCCACAAACCACCGGCTTGTGCTACCTTGGGTTCAGTTCTTACTGTATTTCATGAATGGCTGTCCTGTGTTGAAAGAGGAACAGCTAGGAAAATGTGGGGATGTATATTGATATTCGTACTATGTTTTGGCAAAGGATGTTATGCATTAATGGAATTTAACCCCAAATTTGTCATAGTAAGTACCTGAGATACAGACACCAGGCCAGACGAATTTTGCATATGGTCTTTCTGTTTCTTTTTATAGCGGAAATAATTATTTAAAGAATGTGTGATATCTGTCTTTCTATTTCCTATGATGGAATGGGACAGATAATTGCTGTCTCTTTCATTAAGTTCTGAATGTAGTTAAGTGGTATTTGTAAGGCACTGTAAGTTACTATATGAGAACAAAATAGGATGATTTTAATTTTTTTTTAATCTACATTTGTTACAAATCAATTTGATTTTTGTCTAGCAAAGAGAACACAGCCATACCTTACATCTATGAGCTATTTTTGCTATTTTGAAACATTTTTTTCTTGTTTCAAAATGTGTCCAAATGAAGTTCTAATACTCCTGATGGGATCCGTGCTTTTCCAGAAACTTTTTAGACTTTGAACAATTCAATTTAACTAATATGGTCTAAGGTATCTCTAGATTTGATTTATGACTTTATTTTGGAGACTGTTGTGGTTCACACTCAGCATGGTCTAGGATAATAAATACTGTTGCAAAAATGTGTGAACATTCTGATATTGGTAAGGATATATGTTTACACTTTTATTTCAAGAGAGGTCTGTTTCAAGTCCTTGCAAATGAAGAGGAAAAGGACAGTTTTCTTCTAACATGGTTTTGTTTTGTTTTCAATCTCAAAGAAATTGGATGCAAAACTGATATCGTCTCACAGGCGTCTGTTGCTTTGCTGCCAAGGTCAGCTCTGCAAGCTAACTTCATCTTTTTCACATGGCTGTTTTGTGCTTCAGCTATTTCTCTGGTGTATTAAAAACAAACAGGCTCTTCTCCAACATCAAATGTTCGTGCCTTTTGTTTATTCCTCTGCCTCCTTTTTAACCCTTACAACTTTTTAAGCCCTAGGAGGGTGCCCCCACCCCCTCACCCCACCCCATCCTTAAGCTGCCTGTTCTCCAGCTGCCTAACTGAGCAAGAGCTGAAGGTCTGTCTGGGGAGATAGGGGTTAGGCTGTGCTAAGTTGAAACCACTGATAAGGAGGAACTATTGTGGATCCCAGAGTGGCAAAGACTAAGATCAAGGATGCATAAGGATTTGTTCCTCTGAACAGCTGTGTGGTTCCAGAACTGCGTAGAAGAAGCTGCAGTAGGAGAGTGCTGGGTTCTGTTTTGTTCTGGACCTGCAGTGGCCTGTCTGTCCTATTGCAACTACAACAGGTTTTTTTTCCTGTCTTAGGTGTAGGACCCAAATATTGAATATACATAGGAGGTTTTCCAAATGAACTGGAAGCCAAATGTACCAGACAACTGCAAAACACAAAAGTTCTGAACTTACTAGTTAAATCTTTATAGTTTTGGCTACTTCATCCTTAGCGCTGTGAGGGTTTTGGTCTGGGCTGTGGTATTGAGCCAGCTTGGGTTTAAATGTTCGTATATTTGAGAAACCAATCTAATGATCTATATCTATATACTGATACACACCGATAGCTAGTATGAATGTCCCTCCTTTGCGTTTGAAGTTCCATAAAGAACCAGCTGGAAAGAGCACTATCGTTGAAATATGCCCATCATTTTTAAAATGGAAAAATAAATCTTCACTTGTAAAAGCATAACACTAGTGTGTGTTTCATGATTCTATGTGATATTACCAGGGCTCCCTACTGCATTGGGTAGTATATAAGCAGTAAGGAAAACTTTTCTGACACTGAAAGGACTCTGCTGTGGAGGCCCTGCTCTCACTCCAATCTGCCTTTTTAAAGAAGCCCAAAAAGCACTTAAAGAGGCTGGGAAAGAAATCTTCCTGTCCAGGAGCTTTGGCAACCTCACAAGCCTCAGTATAGTGGCCATACAAGCAACTATACAGTACCTATGTGGTATTGGAAGTGAAGAAGGTAGCTTTGAAAGATACGAAACAGCTGACCTTCTGTATATAAGCTCATCCGCTGGACTGCTCCATGTCCAGATTCCTCTACACTGCACTGTCGTGTGCTTATAATGCCCTAGATGATATTTCAGTTTAGAAGCTCAATACTTTCTGGCTTTATAACTCTGTAAGCTAAATAAATTCTCTTCTGTCTCATATCTCTAAGTTAGTGACAAACTTCCTGTTGTAGTAAGTGCAGCTGTGACAACACGGGCCTGGAATCCGTGGGATGCAAGAACGACCCTTGGGCAAACAAAGTGTTGGCTGTTGGTAGAAAGAAGAAGGTATCTGCAGATCTTCATGTGAGTCCAAAAGATGACTCAGTGGTAGAAAAGGCAATTCTAAATTACCCCTTGTTGTGACCTATAAAAACATACCCGACAGCCAACTTTTTCTGTTTCCAAGTACCAATACAGGGCTCCAAACAAAACAAACCAAACTTAAAGCCAAGAATGAGCCCCAACAAGGTGAAATAAAGCATACTAAAATTTAGGCAACTTAATGAGAAATCAAGTGCAATTTCTTTGGCATATTCCCACAATTTAAGTTAATGCAAACAGTAATACTACAAGTAGTTAGCTGTTAGAGTTTATTGCTCTCCTCCTGGGACCCAGGAGGAGACCTCTACCTCATTTTTATTACTATACGGTCAAAACTGCCTACAAGTGAGAAATAATTTTAAATGCAGGTCATTAAAAAATCACATTCCTCTAGTATAAAATAATAAATTCTCTGAAGAGAAAGGTCTACTGCCATAACTCTAAAGATTTAGTATCCTTAAATATCTTTAAGGATAGAAATTGATGACTAGAACAAGGATAAGGTCAATATAACATTGTAAACTCAGTGAAATATATCAATGAGGATGAAAAATGTAGCAAATCACTTGCTGACAAATGATGATGGAGGACTGAGCTATTTATTTCCAATGTATTGTGAGATCCACAGTCAAAAACTTCAATCTTGCCATAAATTAATGGAGTTCTGTCTCACTTTACTCCAACCCTTAGCCATAAAGTCTTGCTTAATAGCAGCAATGAAATCTTCCTAATATGAAAATAAAACTTTATGAAAAGATGTTGATAAGAGGACAGCCTTTCTGATGAAAAACAGGCCTACTACTGAAGAGACCTTCATTCTGTTATAGCTGTTACTCAGAAAAATTAATATATTTTCACTAGGATAAACATGATTTGGATAATACTCTATTCCTGTGCTGGGCAGCAAAAGAATTTTATTCATACCCAGAGAATCAAGTTCATGCTAAACTATGCAATTAATTCCTTCATATTCCATAAAAAGACAGTAACACTACCGTGTCTCCGCACAGCAGTCCTGCATTACAATTATGCAGTCTGGCAACAGACCCTAACTTGTCAACATAAACTTTTGTGTTGAACAGGGATGTATGGTAAGCCAGATTCCATAGCCAGTGGAGTTCAGAAATCCGGTGATTTGAAAAAGAAGATATTCCAAGCCTTGGAATTTATTTTTTAACTGCAAAAGGAAATTTGGGTCATAAAGCTGTTGGGATATGAGGAGAGAGAGGTCTGGTGGGATTGGTCAGGGAGAAGGCCCCTCAAATCAGTGCTGGTGGTCTTAAAAAGCAGCTTATGGATGAGGGAGGGAAAGGCTGGACATGGAAGTGAATTCACTATATCTGCATTTTACATCAATGTGTTAATTACCTCTTGGATGTGTATTTTAAGTAAAGGAGATAGAAGAGCTGGAAGGGTTACAGGTAAACGGACACAATAGTCAGTGAAACCCAAGTCTGAAAAAGCTTACATTGATATGAATCCTTTTAGCTCCCAAAGATTTCTATGAACTGGTTTCTTACACTGCTGCGTTCTTTATTAGGATTATAGGGTTGCTATAATAATACTAGACTGTATAAGCAATAATCATAATGTATTATTAACAAGAATACATCCTGTATTGTCTTTTTCTTGTTACTTTTCTTTTGCTCACTCTCAGATTTTGCAGACATTACCATATTATTACTGTTATTATTTTGTAGAACGAAATGCTTGAAAGCACTCAAACCAGAGTTACGCAGCAGCTAGAGTGAAGCAATCGACACACATTGACCCCACTCCAGGTTGCTTAAAATAACATGCAAAACACAAACCAGCAACTGAATTTAATGTACAAATGCTTGAAAAAGATGACCAAACATGAAATAGCTCTAGGGCTATAGAGCTGGGGACAAAGCTGGGGACTGACCAGGCCAGGGGGCAGCTTTGCTATAAAGGACTTGAGGGTCCTGGTAGACAGCCAGGTTCCAGCGTGCATCAGCAGTGTGCTCCAGGGAAATGGAGGCTGAGCGCATACTAGGCGTTAGGAACAAGAAGGTAGCTGCAGATCACAAGAAGTGATTCTGCTTCTTCAGTAGTGCTTGTGAAGCCATGTCTAGAGCAGTGTGTCTGGTTTTGGGCCCCAGAATATGAGATCAATGGGCAAACCGAAGCGAGCGCAGTAAAAGTTCACTAAGATGATTTATTTGGGTGACATGACATACGAAGAGAGTCTGAGAAAGCTGGGCTTCTTCAGCATTAAGAAGCGAAAGCTTAGGGAAGATCTTACTGCTGCTGTCTATAACTACCTAACAAAAGCATGCTGAGGGGACAGGATCAGATGTGGCTCAGAGGTGCACAAGGGAAGGATGAGAAGCAATGGGCACAGGTTGGAACACAGGAAATTCCAAGTAGATGAAAGGGGGAAAAAAAATCACAGATAGGTTGTGGAATTTCCATTTCTTGGAGATACTCAAAACTCCACTGTAGGAGTCTCTGAGCAACCTGAGCCAACTTAGAAGTTAACCTTGCTTTCAGCAGGAGATTGTATTAGATGACCTCTAGAGGTCCCTTCCAAACTGAATTATTATCTGGATCTGTAATTTTCTGGTTCTCATTTATATTAAAGCCTCTTTTACCCCAGCTCTTGCAGTTTTACAGCTTTCAAGTAATTGTAAACAAACAAACAAACAAACAGACCAACCAACCATATAAGTAAATGAAATGGTGAAACTACAGTGTTGTAGCAAAGCAAACAAGAATCACATCCACCAAATCGCAGATTCAGCCATGAGTGGCCATCAGCTAGTGTCACTGCACTGGGCAGACTGCTGCGTGGAGAAAAGAGCACACAGTCTGAACTGGAGAAGTTTGTTTCTGCTTGAAATGGGAAAATTAATTCAGCCCACAGCCTGGCGTATACGCCAGTGCTGGTCACATCTGTGTTCAACGGGAGTTAACTCCATATTGAGAAGATGCACTCATAAACACAAAATTTTCTTTAAAACCTTCAGCTTTCTTGGCCAGTAGCTCCTCAAGAAAACTGCACAGTGGGTTGCAGGAAAACTCCTATGTCCCCATTAGGACAACCTTACCTATTGTGTGTGTTCAGTTGCCAGTGAATGGAGAGCGCTGACACGACTGGGTAACATAACATGTCTGTCTGTCTCTCCGCTAAAGAAATAAGCTGTCAGACTGTCTCTTCCTGCTCTTCCTGGGAGAAGCACATTAAATGAAGCTCACAAGAGAATTTTTCACTTACCCCTAAGCTTTTGGATTCCTTCAAAACTGCTCTAGCATCTACCTCGTAAATGAGGAAAGTTAATTGAAAATTGCTCTCAGCACACAGAGCCTGACACTGGGGGAGTATTGTCTCTCCGTGCTATAGTGATTTGATTGGGGCTGCTGTCAGATGTTATATATGTTGTGTTCAACTCAGCACTGAAAAACAGTCTTTGCCATTTGCCCTGTTCTCACAGTCAAGGAAGCTCAAGCCATTGTTCCTGATTTGTTTTCGGTTGTTGCAGTCTTCGTGCTGATAATTTAACAGCCTAACCTATTGAGGATAACAAGACTATCTCTTTGGAATAATACAGAGCAAAGGCACATGAAAGGAAAATTAATTATAGTTTCATAGTACTCTGTGCATCCTGATTTATCTGTTGTAACAGTCATTTACTCTCTAAAGTTCAGTAGTAATTTTGCAGTATGCACAGGCCTGCTCCAGTGTCCCATAAATTGAAAATATCCTTTTGGCTTCAGCGGACTTTGGATTCAGTTTTATCACAATTCTCATCTCAGGATCTCGGAGTGTCTTGTAATTACATCTGAATAAATCTTCACTGTGTCTCACTCTCCTCCGCGTACCTATTCACTTTCTCCAGAGGGCAGGGTAGAATTTGGAGGCAGAGAACAAGAGGGGAATGCAAAGCTGGCCATAGCGCCTTGCTAAGGGAGAGCAGCCTCTTCTGTGGGTGCGTGTGCAAAACCAGGGCCGGCCTGCTCCCACGCCCTTGTGATGGACCTGCACTTTCTTTTAGGACTGTAAAAGTCTGTGTTGATTTAAAAAGAAAAGAAATCTGAGGTATGCTTAGTCTTATCCTTATTCCGTTTGGCTATGGCATGCGTATAATACACCTTAGAAGGAGAACCGCTTTTTTTTTATGCAGACACAGCACCATTTTAAAGTATTGTGGCGCCTCTATTTTAAGGGAACGTTAGGAGCAGCGTTAGAACAAAATCATTGCCATTTCCTGCAGCTCGTACAATGTGTCAATATGCTTAAAAAGAAGGGAGCAAAATAATTTGTACAACTGTTATCAAAACAAATTAGGAATAAGTTTCACTTTGCAATAAAGACAAAGAGCAAAGGACCAGAAGTTTAAAGAAATAAGAGCACTTAAGCATTTTTATTTTCAAAAGAGATTTGGGCTCTTTGGGTGGAAATCCCAGTGACTATCTTGTTTCTGCTGGCTTTGCTTTTGTTTTCAGACTGAGGAGGAGGGATGTTCCAGACATCCAAGGTTCGCTTTCTTCACCTGCACTGAAAAAAATACATCCCCCAAGTTTTAAATGCAAGAAAAAAAAAAACAGTCATAAACCTGCTACATTTTTTTTCAGATCCTACAAATCCACAAATACCTTATGGGTTACAAATCCTTGAAATAGGTTTCTGTTAGACCAGGTAGGCTAGCAATGCCTTGCTGTGCACATTTCTGGCATGTATCGCTGTCTTATGGTTGTGAATCTGAAAGCTTTTATGGTCCCTCCAGGGAGTCTCCCAGAGTCTCTCAGTTATTTCCAGTAACCGTTTGTTTGTTTATTTTACTTTGGGATTAACTCAATGCCTTCTCTTCCTATTTTTCTTATAATCCAGAAATATTCATATTCATGAGTCTGTTCCCAGTCCTCGATTTGTTCGTTTTAGGGGTTAAGTCATCCATGTCACGTTATAAGAGTTTCAGTCCTTCTCAGTTTTTCCTTTTGTCTCCATACAGCTGCACCAGCCACAAGCATCGCCTGATCAAAACCATTCAACCCCCCTTTTTTAAATTCAACAGCAGTCTGGGTGTCTCTGCCCTTTGGAGCAGTGAATTCTGCTGGCTGACACCACTCCAGAGGAAGAAGAAATTCTTCTCTTGGCCAAGTGCTTGCTTATTCTTTTAACACAGGATCATGTAAAAAGGAAGGACTGACATTAGTTTGGTTATTATTTTGCCTATTTTGGTAGGATACAGAGTCCCTTCTCAGCATGGTAGGCCCTGGCCGTGCTAGGCACCGTATACATATATATGTAAGGACAAGTCCCAGCCTTGAAAATGTCACCCATTTAAAAACCAAAACCACAAAAGATGTGGGAAAATGTTTCTGTAAATAAACAGGGTGATTATCATTGCACGTAGGCTCGATTTCTTCCCTCAGCTCATTGAAAAGCACCCCTGTGAAGGGTCAGAAGGGAAAGCAGCTCAGGTTTCTCCTGCTTTCAGTGGTGGTCGGGTGCAGAGGTGGGGATGGACCACGATGCTAAGCTTCTTTGTGAGAGCCTTTCTGCTGATGTGCCTGTCTCCTGCAGCCTGGCACAATGGCTTTTCTCCACCCTGCAGCCCTTCCCCTTGCAATCCCTTGTGTCTCTTGTATAGGGTCACAGAGGGAGGGAGATGCCCTGGCACTGCCTAGCTTCACAGTGGGATGGGGGAGAGTCAGCTCTACAAGTCTCATGTTCATGGTGTGCCAGTGACAGGCGTATTGAGGCCAGGGTCTGTCAGTCTTGAAGAACTCGCCTCTGGTTTTTGGCCCCCTGGCACCAGAGGGGTCAAACGGCTGGCATCTTACTGCCACTAGAAAGGACAAAAATGCTTTTGGCCCATCGCTGTGTCAGTGGGTGTTGATGAGTGCACTTACTTATAAAGGGGTGGGTGAAGTGATGGGGCATCACATAGAAAGGAGAGGAAGAAAGGGGAAAGAGGGGAGGACCAATGGAGAGGGCTTTATGTGCAAAACCTTGTTATTGGCAAAGGGGGAACACAGAAGCCAAGGTTTTTTTTGTCTAATTAAAATCTTAAGAGGCTAACAAATATACAACACACAGTTAGTAGTAATATAATTCCAATACACAATATTCACAGTCCAAATTATCTAATTAATATAAAATAAATCCTATTAATAAAATGGTTAAAAATTGTTATACGGGAAAATCAACCTCACAAATCTACTCCTTATTCTCTGGTGTTACGCTCCTTTCCACTGCCTCTCTGCATCCTGGAGACGGTGGCACAAGTCTTCCTTACGATCAAACTGGGTAGCCAGTTTGCAGCAAGACATCAGTGCCCCACCTGTCACAGCTCTGGAAGCACCACCAGCCCTCACTGTCCCTGCCCCAGCTCATGGCCCAGGACACCATTTCAGCCTCCCAGGGCCATCGGTCCCTGCACCGGAGACGTCACAGCAGGGCCGGTCTCCAGCTCCCCACAGCCCTGCCATGCCCAGCCATGGGCCCCCCCAAACTGGGTCTACCTGCAGGCCCACGTCCCAGCCTGTCCTCGTCCCCAGAGCCCTGCCTGGCCACGCCGGGGCTGTGTCTGACCATGGTTTGTTCAGCACAGGTGAATGGTTTATCACCCTGAAGTCTCTGGTATCATCCTGTGCCTGTACTTCTCCGGGCTGCATCCCGTGTCCCCACTTTGGAGGCTTCTGCTGTCCTCCTACATAATTATACTAGGGTTATAAATGTGTCATAATACTCAGACTATCAGCTCATTAGTATTATCTGTATAAAAATTATTATGCCATATGGTTATGCCATATGATTCTGCCGTATTATTTTGCTCAACTCTAGAGCTAAGCAAAAGTTAAGCAAATTAGGCAATAGCCACCTGGACATTAGAAAATTGCTGTTACAGCTGAACAAGATAAAACATCCTTCCAGGCAGGCCAAAACAAGACCAGACAAAGTCTGACATGTCCTGCGGTGTTAACAGGCTAGTACAAAGCCTGCAGACTTCTCCTAGCCATGGCAGCACACTCCTTCCTGGGGTAGGAGGCTACAGTCGGGAGCACAGGGATGGAGAGGAGGGATGGACACTTCTGGGGGAGCAGAGGGAGAAGGGAGGTTTGGCAAACTGCCACCCAGTGAAAGCAAAACATCCCTTGCCTGAAGGCAACCCGATGCCCAGGAGACACAAGGGTGGAGCTCGCGGTGGGATTCTGGTGTTGCTTCTCCAGTTACAGCTGAAAAAAGCTGAACAAGCTGATGGTAGGATGTACTTTTTCCATGCTCCAGCAATTTCTATTCAATACTTCCCGAGATGTGTGTCACACAGCTGGTGACGCTACCTCCCAATTGCTACATCGATGAGAGAGAGGGTGCCAAACACTATGAACTTTCATAAGTCCCTGGGTTAAAAGCCACATCTTTGCCCTGTTTCTCCCTGGAAGAATATGCATATGGTGGATGTCCTCTGAAAGCTCTCGTCCCCTATTTATCAGACAGAATTATTTCAAAGTACAAAAGGTCTTTCAGACCTCTGGAAAGACATCCTTCACTACTGTCTGAAAACCACATACCAAACCTTTGCTTATTTATTTAGTAAAAGGGGAGAATATTTGTTTCTGAATACGTACATCTGCAGTGAACTTCCAAGGGGAGTAACACTAAGAGATTTTAGTAAGCTAGTAGTGCAAAATAGAATTTAGAAGAATCAATTTTAAATTAAAAACGCCTCATATGGTGGAGGGAGAATGGTACACAAGAACAGAGATATGCTGTAAACTGTACAAGATGTTTCTGACTTTGTAGATATATATGCAGTAGGTCCCATAGTGTTTGGGATATTTTGGTGAGTTAGAGTATGGAGTCACTGTCACTCCTTCAATTTACTTAAAGCTTCTGAGAAGAAATGTCTCACAAGAGGTTCATAGGTCTTTGAGGCAAGATCCTAAACAAGGGTGATGAAATCAGGAGTGGACGATGGGATAAATGTATGAGGCAATTAAAATAGAATATTGTCCCAGGCGTCCATAATAAAGGTACCAAAATTGCTTTAAAAGTCTGTGTTGACTGGCACATCATTTATATTCTGTTCTCTCCATATGTCATCTATTGCTCTGCAGTCATTTCTGCAGCATGCATGGAGTTTGGGAAAAATTCATCAAGAAATTGAACCCTGCCTTTCTAAAGCATGGCTATTTTGGGTTGTATTTATGTTCTGATTTTGCCGTACACTATTATGCAGTGTGCTAGTAAACTGTTAAGAAGCCGTGACAGTCCACCTGATGAGCCGTGTGGGGTTAATTGCTCTTTCTAAGCTGATTTTTATTCGATATCTGACATTAGCCTTCAAACTGCTTGCCCAGTGTTAGGCTGCATCAGAGGGCCTTCAACCATATTTCTCTGTGCTCTCCTTGCGCCAGCATATCTGAGCAAACAGTTGTGACCACCTCAGTATGAAATCCACCACTGGCTGACTAATGATCATAATAAAGGTAGGATTTAGTCTCCCTTTTTATCATTATTAGCCTTCCCTGACCCCACTTGTTATAAGCTCAGGGAAGGTCCTCTGATTTGGTAGTACATGTGCTTCAAATGCTGATACTACCACAGAGCTTGGGGTGCCTTAAGGCAAAATCATAGCTTCAAGTAACGCAGCTATAGATCTGCCACATCTCTCATGGACGTAAGCAATTATGGGCTTGGACATTACATATGTTGATCTGAAAACTGTATGGAAATGAAACTATCTCATGGGCACCTTCCTCAGGAAAGAAAAAGCTCATTGAGTCTAGTTGCATTTGTGACTATATATGCAGCCTTCCAATCGTGTTGTAACCTTCTCAGTCGTAACTCCTAGAACTGCACTTGTGACTCTGTGTGAAATCAAATTCAGAGACATTGTCCCATTTTTGTATAAGGCACTTTAACAGTCAGAGTACCATGCTGGCAGATTGGGTTCCTGAGCCCTACCGTAGCCCAACTTCCATGCACAATGGATGCAACTTCCCAGCGTTACCAAGCCTCCTCAGCTTTGCCAACGCAGTGTGACCAGAAATAATGAATTATGCTCTTCCACCCAAACTCATGAGATGCACCTAAAATGTATTTAAAACTATACATGTACACAGACACACAGAGTTGTTTTATATGCAGTTACTGTTATTTTCATTTCTGATCTCACAGGATCAGATGGTACCATCTTTTAAATTCTATGATTTTAGGCTTTAATAAAAATACAATTTATCCAAGTTTCAGGATATAACTGCAAGGTTTTTTAGTATTAGCTGAGCCTTGGCTGCTTCTTCTGTACAATGAAGCTTGTTTCTCCAGATTTATTCATGCTGGTAGATGATTTTGAGGTCTGTGGCAAGAGCTGTGTAACCAAAAACTGTCATCAGCATTATTAATTACTTCCCTCAGCTAATGAAATAATTATGCAATCAGAACTAAACAAGTGTGTTCTGAAATGATGGGGATTTTTTCACACATATGCATATACAGCATTTCAGATGACCTACACATTCTCTAAACAGGTCAGATAGCTGAACCGGGCCCTTCGGTCCTTAAAAACAGGAACTGGGACTACTATTTTCAAAATTAAAATTCAGCACAATTAACAATAAAAATACAGCTTACAAAGTCATTCTGGCCAGTCTAGTGATTTCAGTATTGTGGTAATGGTATTCGATATATTTCTTAAAAGCTTAATTGGCTATAGTCTTGTGAATGCAACAAATCCTTGTCATTTGTTAGAAGAAAGCCTCTCCTGACAGTTCTGCTAGGAAATGTGAAATCTACAGACCCCAAACCCAAATAAAAATGCCAGCATCTTTTTTATCAACACTTCATGATTATTAAAGAAATATCTTGATTTTACATGCTTGACTTGACTCAAGAATTCTGAAGGCTTGGGATGAGCCATATGGTTAAGATTGTTCCCCCTCCTCCACTAGAGAAATATAGTTCAAAACCCTAGAAGGAAATAGAAAAACCAGAAACTTCTATAAATTCTGGGAAAACAGATGAATTTTTTTTTTCAGTTATATATTTTTCTTTCTGCCTGCCCTCTTTCTTTTCTCATGAATATGAGATATAAGGAAAATGAAATATCTGAAGTTTAATGCTCTACCTCTCTCCCAATAAACATACAATTGTAATAAAAAACATCTGTCACGCTTCCCTATAAAGAGCAGAGTGTAGATATAGAAAGATTGATTGTTTGCGTCTTATTTCATTTTTGTCTCCATGAGGTAGAAATATGGAGGCATCAAAAATGCATAACAGTGTTCAAGTTTGCTTTGTAACCTGCAATTTATTTGCTTAAATCCAATTAGAGTCTCATCCATCAAACATAGTGTATCTCTTGAGAGGGGTTAGATCAAAATCTAGTAATCACAAACGTGTTGAGTGTTGCCCACATGATGTCAGTGGTTCCCATATGGCTTTTCTTATGCCTCAGGTTTCTTCCAGGACAGGGTCCTTGACTTCGAAATCCAAGTGTCAGCCAACCAGCTCTCAGTGGAGAGACTGAGTAATGTGCAAATTAAGGATTTGGGTTTGATTCTATTCCTTCCGAAATAAATGGCAACACTCCCCATGGCTCCAGTGGGAGAAAGGTCCTCTGCATTACTTCACTAGCTGATTGCGATCCACATAGGATTGTGCAGAAAGAACTGCCAGATAATTCATAATGTCACAGAGCCCTTGTCTTAACTGGAAGGCTTTTTATCATCACACAGTCAACTTTAATCCTAGCCATAAATTTACATGGCTTGTAATTGATGCATTAGTAACTGGAATGGCTGGATGGCAAGTTTGTAAGTCACAGATGGTGGCAGCTTCAGGCTGAAGAGTTTTGGGCTCAGGATAGACAGCTGGTTCATTTATCCTAGCCAGCTCACTCAAATAATCTCCCTCATGGAAGTAACAGTACAACTTCCTGAAAGGAGGGTGTAGTGGGGAGGGGGTTGGTCTCTTCTCCCAAGTCACTAGCAATAGGATGAGAGGAAATGGCCTCAAATTGCACCAGGGGAGGCTTAGATTGGATATTAGGAAAAATTTCTTTACTGAAAGAGTGCTCAAGCATTGGAACTGGCTGTCCAGAGAGGTGGTGAAGTCACCATCCCTGGAGGTGTGCAAAAAAAAGTGTAGATGTGGCACTTTGGGACATGTTTTAGTAGGCATGGAGGTGTTGGGTTGACGTTTGGACTAGATGATCTTAGAGGTCTTTTCCAACCTTAATGATTCTATGACTCTATGAATAATTAGGGACAAGGAATAAAAATCTGATAACCCTTGGCAGGTAGACTAAGGAACAATCAGGGAAAATGTATATTTACTTATGTAAGCTCCTAATTAAGGAAAACAGAGACCAGAACATCCAGGGGGTGTAACTCCCTGTTCTCTGGCTTGCAGATGCAGGCACCACAAAGACCACGAGCAAATGATTGTGCCTTTTCTTTTTTTTAAGACGCCAGTCTTTTCTGCAGTATGGAGTCCTTCATATAACCTGGGCAAAGTGATTCACAACGGCTCTTTGTGGCACTCTTATCTGTCACGGGCACTGAGAGTCTCTGTGGAGTTCAGTGCCATGACTGCACTCTGACAGACACCTCGTTCTCGCCTGATATATTCTCTGCTGTATCCTCGAGCTCTTCAGAAGAATCATTTCTTGTGAGGAAATGAGGCTTCGGGGAATCCTTTGCACTGCTTTGGCTCTGTACCTGGGATAAAGGCTATGAGTCAGCCAGGGAGCAGTCCAGACGTTTTCTCTCTGGTTCAGAACCGAGTCTGGAGTTCGGTTTCTGCAAGGAGAGGGTTACAGACACGCTGGGTTCCTCCTTCCTTTTCACAGTTAGGTTGTGAGTAGCTCTTTGCTCTGCTTTACTTTGTTTGCCTGAACCAACCTTCCCTAGAAAGGTTATTGAAGAAAATGCAAGTAGCTGCTGTAATTTCGTATTAATCAACTAAGCACAAGCTCTCCAATAAAGGAGTCGACTGACAACTTCTTAATGTTCCAAAGCCTATAGGGAGAGGGGAGGTCTTTTAATAATTTTTTTTAATATTCCATTTGCGGGGGGGAACAAAAACAAAACTAAACACGTTAGAGGGTTTGCCCAAAGCTGATTTTTGGATAGCTCACCCTAGGTTCCTAATTAATGTAGAGGTTTATAGAACGTCCCCAACATGTTTAGACCAAATCTGTCTCACCAGTTTTGAGGCCATAAAGTTATTCATAGATTTACTACTCAAATAGTAAATCTGAGTTTAGAACAATTACATTCACTTAGTTTCTACTGAAAATGGTCTAAAAAAATATATATATCTCTTATGGTACAAAGGATGACACATTTAAGCAGAATATTTTAAAACCAGACACACCCCAAAGAAACTCCCAGTCAGACTACAAATGACTTTGGGCCTAGAAGAATCTCTGTGCTTATTCTTCAGATCCTCTGGCCTGCATTGTTTTCTAGCTAGGACCGTGTTTAGCCTTTATGCAAAATGTTTTCTATAATTTTACCTAAGCAGCAAATAAATACTTTCTATATTTGGGATTTTTTTTTTCTTTTTCATAGCATACAGAATGAAGGAGCATGCACCGATAGCCAGTCTCTTTTGTTTCTCTCATTTGCTGTGGATTCCTCTGGATTAACCTTGCATTTTTATGATCCTAAATCGGGAACAATTCTGCTGTTTCTCACTGTAGCTGCACGTGCCTTAAAATCAAGAGAAGAATCCGGCTTGCTTTGTATATTTTCCTCCTGAAAACTCTATGGATACGGTAGTGTCTGTTTTCAACGAGAGTGGAATTTCCAGTATCAAGCAGTTACTCTTAAATCCTCAGGCTTGCTGCAGCCAATATTGTACAAATTGAACACTTGCCCATCTATTTTCAATACAGCCTGCACAATGGTACTCCCCATGAATCTGCAGGTTTGTTCCCCGCGCCGTGCCTTCCATCGTGTCTACACCTGCAAAGGAGATGGCAACTGGCGGGCGCTGTGGCGTTTGGCCAAATTCTGCGCAGGAAGGGGGGGTGTCAGCAAACAGACTCTGCTGGGTCTGCCAGACGGTTGTGTAAGTCGTTCGTTGCGTGTAAGTCATTCTGCAGGTTCCCAGCACGAAAAGTATGTTTAGGCTATTCTACAGCAGAAGGAAATTCTTTGGGGTATTTCGTCTTTTCCCCAAACAGAAAAACATTGATGAAATATCTTCTTCATCCCCTATGTTACAATGTTCTGGCTTCAGCGATATTAGCTTCATAATCATATAAAATAATTTTATAAATGTCCATACCTACTGTACACATCCTGAAGAAAAGTTGATAAAGCACATAATAATGATAAAGCACATGATAAAGCACAGAAATAGAATTTACTCTTCCCCAAATCTTTCTCCCATTTATTCTTCTGGTTTCCCTTTTCTCATCCTCATGTCCCACTTTCTTTCCACATTCCTCTTTATGATCTCTGTTCCTTCTAAGTATTTTCTTCCCAAATAAAACCAGACAAAAATATCAGCCCACAGTGGTCTTCTGCATTTGTCTTCTGTCCTTTGTTAAAGAGAATTGGAGCAGGGGGTGGTCCTGGGCAGCTATCCAGGGAAGAAGGGGGAAGAGAGGCACTGTTTGTCCCTGCCAAGGACTGAAGCAGTCCCCAACTTTCTCTTTGATGGCATCTATCGTATTCCTCTCTGCCTCTCAAGGGGTAAGCACTTTTATATACAAATGACTAGTATTATTTGCCTAGGGAGTGTGTGTATGGCGACTGGCAGGAATAGTTTGGAAATGTCAGTTTAGATGTCAGTGTTCCTGTAAGCGTTCATTCACACGAATGACCTAGGTGGCCTTTCCATAACCTGATTCTTTAAGATTTGAAGATTTGTTGGAAACAAACTTCTCGTTAACAAGGTAAGTGTGTGGTATCTGCGCATTTCATTGCTTGTTTAGGCACATAAAAGTGGGCTCCCTGCCCCCCCTCCCCCAGCATTTCACAAGATTTTTTTGCACTTTCCTGTTTCATGGAGGACACTTTGGACCAGAAAAAGTAGCAGAGACAGAACCATTAGAAGAAGATGCAGCGTGACAAGGGGCTTTGCCAATTCAGAGCCCAGAAGGGGAGGTTGGCTGAACGGCTTTTCTTTTTCTCTTGGGTTGTTTTTTTTTTTTGTTTGTTTTTTTTTTTTTTTCCCCAGCAGGGTTAAGGTGAACTCCTAAGCAACGGTGGAATGAGGCCCCACCTCTCCTTGCCTCATCTGCGAGCTCAGGTTACTCTCTCCTGCCTGGCTCAGGGAGCCCGCAGTGAGTCTCATCCCTGCCTCTGAACCTGCCTGGGAGCCTGGCAAAATAACCCAATTTGCAGAGCTCAGACCGTATTCTCAGGAAGATTTGCTGGAAAACACCAGGTCAGGCATGGACTAGCATCACTTTAGAAGAGATTCAGCGATGGAACCGCTGCAAACTAGCTAAGCAATGCCTTCCTTTCTCCTCCTTTAAAAAGTGTTTGGGAAAATCCGTGTCCTTCCTGGAGAAGCCGTCAGGGGCACGACTCTGGCAGTGATGGCTCTGACTTCACCTGCCTCTGCAAATGAGTCACCGAGTGTTATAAAAAGCGAGGACCTGCCAAGGCTCATTTCTTGGAACTGAGTGGAAATTTCAGCAAGCAGCTGCTCTTTCATTAGTTTATACTTTTCCTCTGCGGGTTTCTCGAAGAGGGCCTGGAATCAGAGAAACTTTGTAGCATACGGGACCTGTTGCTGTGTTTGGATAATCCTGGCTCAATCCTGGAAATGTCTATGTGTTTGGTCTAGATCTGATTCCGACCTTCACGACGAATCTTGGTGAAGCCTGGAAGGAGACTCGGGAAGGTAATTAAGCAGGTTTGTAAGTCTTTCAAGAGTGGCAATTCGATCCTATTAAAAAATCAGGAACGGGACCTCAAAAATCAGATTAGCGCTCCTGTATACTGCCTGAAGGGGGGCTCTTTTCACCTGTCTGATACTGTTGAAAGTTTTATGTTTGGGAGTCACAAAGGACAAAAAACTTACTTGCAAGTGACATCAGTGAGCACCGAGATTCCCGGGGAACGGCCCGATTTTAGGCGTGGAAGCGGCTCGTGATCGCAGTCGCGACCGTGGCAACAGCGTAGCGTCGGGACTTTGGCTACCTGTAAGCATGCCAATGGCATCTGTGCGTGGGACTATTCCCTTGCGCTGAACGAGAGCCACGTGTGAGTTGTCAGGGTCAGGAGGAACTGTGGTGCCAGATGGCAACAACATAAACCGCTGGGAGAGTTCCGCCGGGATTTCGAGTGAGGACGGGAGAGTTTTGTTTTGCTAGCTGCGCTCGTTCCGTAGGTGGTTTAGATACACCTACTGCTTCGGGGAAGGATTTTGCTCTGGAGTCTTGGTAGTTTTTTTTTTTTTTGTGTATACTTTGTGTGT
>VZTL01076000.1:109358-128921 GCA_013400535.1 Scopus umbretta
ACAAACAAGACCTGCTAGAAAACCCTGGATTGTGAAATGATTAACGTGTTGTCCTGTAATACTGTGAAACCTTTGAGTATTTCAACAGAGTGTTTAGACAAAAACCTCACCTTTTTAAGAACGGTATCTGTTGAGTGAGAGTAAGTATTATGGATGTTCAGTAACTTAAAGTAGGCTTTGTACAGATAACTTTTTGTTTTTTTCTTTTCAAGAATGCATTGGTTTTACATGAGATGGAGGATTTGTCTTTTAATAATCCCAAATGTTACCATTTATGGATTTTCTATATTTTATAGATTACCACTGCAGGTAAGAGAACATCTGACTTCTTTCAAGACTTCCATGAGCACAGAGGAGCTATATTCAGCTGACTTAACTGTGAAGCTGCCGTAGCTGGTTCTTGGGGCAGGGGGCTAGAATTTGCTGTAGCTGCTGGATGCTTCAGACTTAACCTACTGCTAGAATATCACTGTGAGCCTTAATGTCTGTAGCTCAGGAATGTTTGTAACTGGAAAATAAAGGGATGACTCATGGGGATTTGTGTGTATTACTTTGATTTCTGATCCTGCATGTAAAAGCATTTTTCAAGACTTGACCGAGTAGAAAAGCAGGCACTAGACTTGCTGCTTCTCCCATCAGTATTCCCTTCTCCTCCCCCTCGCCTTCCAGAAATTGGCTCAAGTGCAAAGAGAAGCTGAAAGTCAGATGTTACCCGTACCTTTTTGGCTGTTCATTAGTATAGTTCCAGACCCATCAGGAAAGGGAAATGATATTTAACATACCCTCCCAAATCAGCTGCCTAAAACTTGATCTAAAAGAACATGAGAAATGTGTGAGATCACAGAAATCCGTTTGCCCTTCAATACTTGTGGATGCCTGGTGAGATAGAAGATTATCCCAATTTCATCAAAGTTTTAACTTCAAGTAGAATTTGATGTTGCTGTGATTTGTTCGCTTAATGCTCCCGGTGACTGGTCTTTCACCTGAAATGTGAACTTTGGTTAACGAGCACTTTCTTTCATTCTGGGCTGGTTGAGAGAGCTTAATGTTACTTCAGTCCTCTGAATGCTCCTTTCATGAAGACTGAGGACTCTGCTCTTCATTCTGATGTACTCTTCCTTCTTCTGATGCCACTGCTCGTTTTGCTTGCTGCCACAGCGTGTCTGAGGTGTCACCTTCTCTATTTCCTGAGTCAAAGATCTCTTTGTTTCCAGTGTAAAATATAATTTGGAGTAATTAGCCTTGAGAAGACTTTCTTTTTCTAAGCCATAAGGGATTTAACACTTGGTGTTTCAGGGAGTTAGGTATCTGGTTGATACAGGGATTTGGTAAGAGTTCATTGCCTTTGGGAATTTTATCTACATCACAAAAATACTTGCAATGTGCAGTTCTATTACTCGGAGCACGTGAATGTGAGACCTTTGTACAAAGACCAAGAGATTAATCTCATGTGTTGACTTCTTCACTGTAACTGAGTGCATATGACAATGATATAGCAAGGACTATGCAATGAAATTGAGTTACATCATGAGGCGCTTGTGATATCAAGCTGTAATAAAAAATTCAGCTTGATGGTCTTCCATTCCATTTTTAAAATGGTATGGAAAAGTCAGCCATTTGTAGATGTGCCTCTAAATTAACTTACAGTTTTGCACAACATGCCTTGCGAAGCCACTGAGTGTGTTATACTGCCTTCAGTTGAAGATGCAAACATACATCTGTGTTTCACATTCAGAATTGGGTGGCAGGCTGTGTATTTAAACACACGTTTTTCTTCTTGTTTCACTTCCATGTTGTCTCAGGCTCACTTTTTCCAAAGTGGAATTACTGATTCTCTTCTCCATTTCTAGCATTATTTATTGCGTTGCGATTCTTCCCATGCTCTCGCAACCTTAGTGTAATGTGTCATCTCTCCTTTTTCCTTCTCTTCCTGTATTTAGGGATAAAGAATTGTCCAGGGGTAAGGGCAGAGGGTTGGGAGGTAGGAGGGTGGAGTCTGTTCCTATTTTAGCTGCAAACTTTGTTATGGTTAATAAATCCATGCTAACTGGTAATTAGCCTCTTAGTGCTATCTCATGTACAGAGGGCAGGACAGAGTGAGGAATCTGGACTCTGTACCTTAGTGTCCATTAGGTAAATCACCCCCGAGTGACGAATGTCCTACTGCTGCCAAGAAACAAACACGGCTTCTCCACTGCAGTAACAGTTTCCCTTCTCGTGGCCACTCCTGTGCTAAAGCGCTGCTGCATTTTGAGCCTTGCCTTCAGCGTTTGATCTCGGTTCTTCTCCCTGCTCATCCTGACCCCTGGGTTAGCTCTTAATGTTTCCCTTCCTTCTCCTCTTGCCCGAGCCATGTTTCTCTGCTGTCTTCCATATTCTGGTCCACCCTGCTCTTGAGCCTAGGTATAACTTTAATCTCCTGTTTTATTTCTTCCTCCTTCTTTACTTTTCCCCTAGGTTTCCCCTACTCTTTTTGTTTAACTTCACTCTTCGGTTGCGCATAGTGGTCCATCTTCAGCTCCGCAGAATGCTCTTCATGCCACTTCTCGCAGTAAAGTTTTTCCTTTCTCGCAAATCAACTCTTTTTCCCCTTTTCTGTCCTTAGTATTTATTCCAGTGTCTTCTGAAATGCATTTTGACCCATTGATCTCAGTGGGACTGTTCGTATATAAAATTACGAACTGTCCCACTATGTAAAATGAGTAGTCAAGTCTTTGTGGGATAGGGCTTTAAAAGTAGTATCTTCTCTAAAGGTTTAATGCTGTGTATTTTGTCTAGGCAATGATTTTAAGCTCGCTTCAAGTAGTTCTGCAGCTCAAGACCTGAATAGGAGGTGTTAAGAGTGTGTGTAGGCATTTGTTTTGTCTGTGTGAATGAGGTGTCTAATACACACGAAAGAAGTCTGTTCGATCAACGTCATACTGAATATGAATGCAAGATGCTCTCAGAAGTGCCTTCAATGAGTGGTGGTATTTCTTCTTTTCTACTTAAAATTTACAGTTTTTTTCACTTTTTACATTAAAGCTAAACGTTGGCATGCAAGAAAAAGAAGTGTTCATGTTTCTTAAATAGTGGCAGAGCAGAATACAGCCTTGGAGGAGAAGGAAACTGCTGTTGAGGCCCAGTCTTGGTGGTGACCGATTGAAGTCACAGTTTTGTACAGTTTATCAATGGTTTGACTTCTTCAGAGGGTCTTGGACTTGCAGGTTGGGGGTTTGGCAGATGAGGTGGTCCTACCGGCCTGTGCAGTCCAGCGTTTTGTGCTCCACAGTGGCGAGTAGCTTAGCGCGGCGGGCAGCAGTGAACTACACCTTCCTGGGGGTGGTGCTTGCTGACTTTTTGGAGGGGGACAGATGTGCAGAGCACAAGAGCTTATGTCCCATTGGATTCTTTGAGTATTTCAAGCTGTGCTTTTGTAACTCTAAAAGTTCTTATTGTCCAAAGAGATCTCCATTCCCATTTTTTAAAATCATCTAAAGATCTTGATCTTGGAGACTGCTGTTTTGTCTCTTTGCCTCAGTTTTCCTATTTATAAACCAGAAAATGTATCTGTCTCTCGGGAGTTTGGTGAGGCTTAATTAGCAAATGTTTATACAGCCTTTTGAAGATATAAAGCACCATATAAATGCTGAGTAGTATTATTGTTACCACCAGCTGTTTTGTTGTAATTGCAGTAATAAAAGTTTCGGTGCTGGTGGTTGTATTATTGTTATTCTAGGTATAGTTCTCATGAACAGTGGAGACACTGAGTGTGGTGGTAAAGGTGATGGTGCAGACCAGACTGAGGTACAACGTGTAGGAGAGTTGAGATGAGAGAAGCTGTGGTTCCAGCTATGAAATCTTTGTGGAGGACTTTTTTTTTGTTGTTGGGTTTTTGTTTTGTTTTTTGTTTTTTCCTCCCGCCCCTAACAGAAGAATAAAACCTTTCCTGCACTATGCCAGCATTTACAAGTCACAAGGCTACTTGGGGGGTGGTCTGTGCTGTGCAGTGTCTCACCTGATTAGGAATGAGCTGGCAGCGTATAAAAGAAGGGATCTTTTAGAGATGATTGATGATTGGTAGTATAGGAAAAGAGATGTCGTATAAATCACAATTAGCCTTTAGGATTTTTTTTGTAGGTCTACTTTTGTAAAACATCCATGACTTAATGCGGAGCTATTTTTATTAATGTTCTTGCGCTTATCTCGCATAACCAGCTTGTTAAAAGAGGATATGAGCACTCTTTAAGCCTCGGACTTATAAATTGTGAGAAAGAGAAAAGAAGATTGATTCCAACAGGCTTGAAGGTAGATTCATTTCTCTTCTGGTTAGTAAAATGAGAGGGAGGGGGGAATTAAACTGAAGACTTAGTGGGCCAATCAGTTTTAGACAGGTAGAAAATCATTAGATTCAGCTCTAATGCAAAATTTAAGTGTAAAACTTTAACCCAGAAGAAAATAAATGCAGGGGAATTCTGTTTTGGTAAATTGATGATAATATCTCCAAGTCATTTCTGCCTGAAGTAATAAGGGTAGGGAAAAAAATAAAGTAATAACAAAGGAACACTGAGGAGGAACAATTATTTTGCTAACGTCTCCTGAGGATCTGAGGGGGTTACTCGGTCGCGTTATAAAAAGAATATTGTGCTGCTGGAATGTTGGAGGGGATTGATAATAATTGTGCTTTGAAGAAAACGTCTCTGTTCTTTTTACTGTAAACATCTGAGATAAGATGGAAAAGTTTGGAAAAACACAACACCTTCTGTGAGTTCTTTCAGCATTCTTACTTGCTCGTTATGAGATCTTGATTTTAATATTGTTGTTAGATATTTCTGGTGATTTTTAGGGGGTTCTAGTTTACTAAATTGGCCTGTCAAACTGCCTGTAACAAGTGATCTGTTTCTAGTCATATCTTAATATCCAGTATAACGCTTATTTAAATTGCTAGGGATGTTTTCTAATAGCTTCTGAATCAGTTCTAATTATGAAGACCTGAATCAGTTAACACCTTAGAGAGATCGCATGAATCTCGATCATGGGTGGTGTGATTTCATAGGGCTGCACTGCAAGGACTTCTAAAACAGAAATGATGCAAAGCAGGGAACTGATTCAGTCCTTTATGATTATGTGTAGGCAGATTTTCAGATTACTTTGAACATCATTAAACAGCAAGAAGGAAAGGCACCAGCCCTTCTTTTTATTTTTTTAATTTTAGGGAAATCCTATTTTAAAAACAACCATGAAGCATACAACCACAAAGTCCCCCTGCATAGAAACAGAAGCAGTTTAAACACACAGAGGTAGGCGATACAACCCTGGGGCCCATGTGGAGATGTCCCAAATGCTGTGTGGTAGGTTCAGAAAGTGTTGCTTTATCTGCTTAAAATACTTTCAGTAGCAAAGTGGAAGACAATTCATAGCATTGTATTAAAGCTGTTATCTCTTTCTTGTGTGAGGCTGGTGACACCTCATTTTGAATAAGTCTCGGTTTTCTTGAGGGCTGTAGGAAAGAGCAACTATTTTATGCTCCCCGCATATAGTGGTACAGCTATTTGATCGGAATTTCTTTTTCTGTTATCCTAGACTGTAACATATAGTAGTAGTATAGTTATCTTTTGAAGTACAGAAAATCTGCCTAAGGCACCATCATTTTAAAGTAAAATATGAAATGCTGTTTTAATAAGGCTTGCTCCTTGCACATTTTAAGTGCAAGGAAGTGTGTGTGTTGAAACCTTGCTAATCCTTCATTTGCACAAAGTATTTGGCTCATTCCCTAACTGTCAAGGAATTAATGGTGTGTCTCAATGAGATCTTGCATTACTAGACTGTAATTATTTTTATAAGAGATTCTACACTGTATTTGATGGTGCTTTATGAATTATCATAATAAATAAACCAAAATTGCCATTGTCAAAACATATGAGCAAAGCAATCTGATTCCTGTTGCTCGTGTACTCACTGACTCATGAAATTAAGTGATTTCCAGTGGACTTCCAGGCCATTTGTACAAGTTGGTGAGGTTTACTGTGTTGTATTGTTTTGCTTGTGCTTGTGACAAGTTAAACAATGGTGTAGCTGACGAGAAGCAACTTCATTGAGGAGATGACAACACATCTCTCCTGTGTTTCCTCCTTTGGCCTTGTACTTGAAAAGGGAGCAAAAAGGCAATGCATGTATTGGTTCACTTAATGAATTCAGGTTCTCATCTGAACCATGACGGCGTGACCTCTGGCAATTATTGTATGGTAACAGGCTTTGAATTCCGTTATTCAGCGGAGTGCCTACAGCAGAGATGTCAGAACAGTGCAGGCATATCCAAGCCGATTTTTTGATTGCACTCTCCCACTACCAGAAGCATGGGACACTGCGGACTCCATGCCTCTTGGCTGAGGACAGACATCCTGGCTGCCACAGCTAGACTGGGTCCAGTACCCCAACCTGGGTATGGTGTCTGCACCATAAACACGTGCTCAGTCTGCACACTTTTCTAGAGATCTGCACCCAGCTGAAGCGGACTATAGAGAAAACAGTACATATTGTTTGCTTTTCAGACGGATAGAGTCAGTGGGATAAAATTTCAGTTTCGGAACATCTACCTAAGATTTCTCCCTTCAGTTTATTACAAATATTCAATATCTCATAACTCCTCCAGATTTTAGCCAGTGACTGGAGGCTTGTTGTACCAGGCATTCAATTTCAAGAGAATTTTATTATTTAAACATTCTGTCTATTTTTAAGTCAGATAATCTATAAAACCTGTTTAAAGCCACAAGGGATCATTACATCATCTAGTTTGTCCTCCAGAGTGTATGAAGGAGGAGAGTTTCTGCCCTTCTATTTCTGGTAGAAAAATACAAAACAAGACTTCTTGTCCTTCTTCTCTGTCCATGATAGACACAATAATTTAAACTGCCTGCCTCTGGCAAACATTGGCATTTTTCACTAAGTTCATTAGTGAATATTTAATGGTTCTGTGTTTGAGTTGTGTGGTGCTACCCTCTAGACATTGTTGTTTGTGATTATATATATATATATATTTGGCACGTAGCAAATGCAGTACAGATTTCCTCCTCTGCGTGTAGACCTTTTTCCCCAAAAACCTTGCAGGCTAAAAGCAGATAATCCTAGAGTCTGTTCTTTCTCTTCATGCTTCACTGTATAAATTGTATAAACTGGGATCTCTTTCTGAACCACTGTATACTTCTCTGCATAGTCATTTTTGGCTCACATGACAGACTGAGACTCTTGGTTGCAAAACGGTTTCTAAGAGGTAAAGGCTATATAACCCTGTGGGAGAAACCCATGGAAGTTTTGGGGAGGTTCTTGTATAGGCTTACCTTGACATTCAAGAGACTCATTCTACCTCCTAGACCTTGGAGATGGTGTTGTACAGCAACTGAGATGTCCAGATGCATGCTGTGCTAGTACTCCCAATAACGCCAGCAATAACACTTCTGCTCCATGGCCGTGTTTCCCTTATGGCTGCTACTGAACAAGATTTGCAGATGTCATCTCAGGCAATTTAGTAAATTGAATGCACAAGAGTGTGTGGAAACGTGTCACAAGTGATGCAAGTCCTCCTTGGTCTTAAAACCTCCCACACAGAGCTTTAGTGCAGTGACTTCTTTAGGATGTAAAGAAAAAATGCATAGTAGTTTTACAGATGACCTTGCTCTTTATGTGCTCCCTGCATGCCTCCCCTACATGGGACTCTTGCTTCCAGTAAAGAGGAAATGTTCTGAGGCAGTGTTGTTGCTATGATGACATAGAATAATGGAGACTTCTATATATTCTCCTGTTCTTACCCTGTGATCCCTTCAGGGATCAACTGACCTTAAAAATGATGCAGATCTGGAGCTTGGAGTCATTTTTGTTGTACAGAAACATTTTTTTTTTTTTCATGGGCATTGGGATGCTGGTGTTGCATTCACTGATTAGAAGCCATATGTGATTAGCATTCTCAGTCTAAATGTACAGTCTCCACTCTGGACACATATTCCTCCTAGCACTTCTAGAAATGCACTGTGTCATTGCTCTGGCAGGAAAAAAAAAAAAGGCAATGCTTTTGCTCTCTCTTGCTTTTTCTTATTTATGCCTTTAAGACAATATGAGTATGTATTCTATGCAGATAGTTTTTTGGTTTCTTTCTGATTTTACAACAGCTGTGTATTTTTCTTTCGTCTAGATCTAGTATCTTGCCTAGGAAAACCACATCTGGTAATGTATGTATGTCTCTAGCAGTTTATATGTGTTCCAGACAATGATACAATTAATGTACTATGAATCTGATGGAGCATAGGCTCTGGCATACAGTAGTACTCAAATGTTTGTGGCTTAGCAAAAAGTCTTCTCCCTCTTCACCGGATGAAGTGAACAGAAATCTTTTGTTTCAAAACTTACCGAGAATTGCCTGTGACCTACCTTGACCAGTTCGGAGGCGTTCTTCAACCCTGCTGAAGAAGTTCACTGATAAAGCTTGGTAGCGGTGAAGGAGTTGCCCTCAGCTGCAGGAGAGACAGTCAAATCCAGATCAAAATCTTGATCTATAAACACTTATTTGTTCCACTCACAGTAATGGGACAACTTGTCTGTCTGCCTGTTGTTTAACTTAAATGCTTGTTGAGATTGAAGCCCAAAATTTCAAATTAAAAAAAAAAACCAAAAAACAAAACCAGCAACCTGCAACAAAAACCCAAAACAAACCCCAAGAAAATTTGTGTGCTTGTTTTATTAACAGAAACTTTGGTCATTTGGAAACAATTTAAAAGAATTTGTTGCCATTCTTGTGATTCTTTTTGTTTGGTGTGCATTCATCTTGGTGTGAGACACATTTTGTTTGAAGTGTGTACTATTTTAAATGAGCGTTATGTGTTCATGAAAACTGTGCTGGGCAATGTCTAACTCCAGACATAAAAGTAAATAAACCAGGAAAAACCCTCTGTTTATCTGAGATGAAAGGGCTTTTTTTTTTTTTTTTTAAGAAAAAGAGAGAGAGAGAGAGCACGCATCTAAAACTACCTAATGGTCTCCCTTGTCTCTCTTTAATGTTCCTTAATGTTCTGCAGTCCTCGGGAATTACTCAGTCTCACTGGTATGTCACTGGGGTATGAACTACAAAGAGGTCTTAAAATGCTACCATCTTTAGACTATATAGTGAAGAGAGGCTGAAACTGCTGCAATACATTGTTTCATATAGGTTGATTCTGATTTTACTCTGTTAAGCAGTACTTTTCAGATGAGATGTGGAAATTCAGAGACTGGTGCGAGTGCTTAATGACAAATAACGTATTTTGGGCACTTCCCGCACCCTGGTGAAGTAAATATGAGGATTAACATCTTGTGGTTGGGGCTGTTCATTTTATAAATAACTGAGATCTCTTGCGTGCAACGTTGCCTATTTAGAATATCTGAAGCTAATGAGTGAAATATGGCAGCTCATCCTCAGTTTTACTATTCAGTATTGCCTCAAACACAATTAAGCAAGGTTTACTGTAAACTTGTCTAAGCTCTTCTCCATTGAAATCATCACAATTTCCAGTTGCTTGCTAGGCTGCAGAATCAGCTGTCACGATTTCAGTACTGGCACTATAGAGGTAGGTGTGCTAGCAGTGGTAAGTGATGTGAAGATGAAGAAGTGGGGCTGTTGATGGGGGAACAAGCAGAGTGGGCTGGTGGTAATGTATAGGGTATCATTTCGCCTCTGCAAAAACTTCAGTATGTGACTGTTTAAGAGTTAGGAGGGCCTTCCAGGGTCCCCTGGCATGAGGCACTTCAATGTGTTTTCACTCCGTTCTCTATCTAGTCTTAACCCTGTAAAGGCTAACAGCTCAATGGGAAGTACACCACTAATTTTCTTGCTAATGAACCCTGTGTTTTTCCTAACATCCACTGCGTGAATGGAGCAAAAGAAACAGGTTTTTTGTTTTCATGTATTTTTTACAGACTCCTGATCTTTTGCAGACCTGTATTGTTAGCTACCAGACAGTGAAGACCAAAATGACTGTCCCAACAAGCCTGGAAAATTAAATCCCCAGCCGTGATATCAGGTGGGGCAATGACAGCGGTAGCAAACAGAGGTCTGGAGTGGGGAATGTCAGTGCTGCCACATGGAAGATCAGAGCTTGTAGCTTTTATCCCTCTTTTGAAAAGCCCTGGGATTACTCTGTTATCTTGAGTTCAGTCTGCTAAGTCTTGTGAAAGCAATAAACTGGCTCACCTCCAGTACTGTGACTTTATCTTGAATTAATAATAAGTTGTCTTTTCTCACAAAGACAAGTACTTCTGTTTGAAACTAAAATTGCTTTATCTTCTTGGGGATTCTAACATGTTAGCTAACACGTTAAATATGGTGGTTTTTTTTTTTTTTCCCTAATAATCCTTTTGCTATCAGGCCCTTTGATCTGCCCTGGATTTTAATGGGTCATTTAAAAACAGATCTCTATTTTGGCAATTTGACTGTGATGCTCTCTCTCAAATCAGGTACCATTTCGAGAATGACATCTGAGTCTGCCTATGTTTCTGCATGACTGGAAACTGTCACTGCTCATTTAAACTTATTAGTGCTGGAAATAGATATGCTGGTTCATCTAACAGGGATGAAACACAAAGCACCAGCATTCAAACTCAAATGTTGTTCGCAAGAGTAAAAGAAGAGGTGACAGTAGTCATGAGAGCTTGGACAACTAGAGGCGAAAGTTGCCTTGCAACTCGGAGAGGTGTTGGGTGCTTTGCCTACAGATTGCTAAAAGCAGGTTGTGGCATTTTTTGACAATTCAAGAAAATGTGTTTGAAGATAAAAGTTTAACAGAAGGATACAGTGCTTTAGCTGAAGATCATGCCATGGAAGACACTAAGTTTTGTTCTCAAGAGGACCCTAAGTTGGGAGTACTCATTTTGGGGAGGGGACAATGAACATTTGAGAAATTAGATTTTTTAAGAGGGCAGATGCAAAGCTCTGACTGAAAATAGAGCCTCTGTAATGGCTCTTGAGAGTCCATGCATACACTGGAGGTATGCAAAATGATTTTTAAAAATACGGACCTGGAGAATGAAGGCCATGACCCTCCATCTATCTTTAAAGGACCTGAACACTCAGGACACATGAGCAGTGCTGGCACATGGTTTCTTTTCTCATCTAAAAGGGCTGTGAGCCAAAAGAGTAGAAAGAGACAAAAAAGGAGTCCCCGGGCGACTTGAGCTGTAACCAGCCCTTAACATAACTCTGCCGCTACTCATCTTACAAGGTGGTAGTGTGCAAATCCACATATCTTAATTTCTTTATTATTCTTCCACTGTATTGTGTCTAAATATATTCCCAGAACAGAGATTATTTTCCCCTACCTCTTCTCTCACTCTTGTGCCTAAATACAAGCCCAAAGCGTGCTTGTAATAGTATTTTGATTGACAGTACCTTCACCATTTGAGACTATTGGTGTGCTAAAATGAACAACTGGCATTTCAGAAACTGTAAAACTGACCTGAGAAAGTGTGATTTCCAGTTTTTTTTTTCCCCCTCCTCTTCCCTTCTCTCACCAAGTTGTAGATGCGTCTTAATTATGATGCTGTCACGCAGTTATGTCACTGGTTAACATTTCTTCAACCTATAGAGAACATAAACTCTGAAATGCTTACCTAGTAAGTTGGTAAACAGAACTTAAATTATACTGTTATAAATGAATCTTGTTTTAACTTTTTTCTTTTTCCCTAGCGTTCAGAAAACAGCAGTCATACAATGATCATGCTGGAAGCTGATGGCTGATAGAGAGTGCAAAAGTGACTTTCAAGGTGGTGGGAATGGTTAGGACAAACTAGATGTTACTAATGGACTTCTATTTCCATATTACCTCTCAATAACCCATTTATTTCTCTGTAACAAACTGAGTTGTGAGTGTTGTTTTAACTACCAGCCTTTTTAAGGTAAGCTTGCAGTTCTGCCAGCCTCCAATGCAATGGCTTTGCAGGCTCTTTCTTCTCTCGACAGATAATAATATTGGGAGGAAAAGGAAGTTTTGCAACCCTTAAACTTCCTGAAGGAAAAAAAAAAAAAAAAAGACTGTTTCTGTTCCTTTACAAATAAATTAAAAACAAACCTAGAAAACTCAATGAGTCATAGTTTACAGGAATAGCAGCTTTTTTTTTTTCTGTGATGATAACTAGGTATAATTTTTTTCCCATTTATCCCAAAGGAAGGCAAACTTTGCTAGCTTTTTTCTGGTGCTACACTTCAGTACTGCAACCATATTTAAAGGAATAGTATAAAGTTTTATCTGTTGGTAAAATGAGGATGCTTCTGAGCAATTAATAGAATCCCTCATGTCAGGTTTGAACACTGAACAAAAGGAAATGATGAATCAGTTGAAAAAATGTATGAGGAATTTTGAAAAGGCGCAGTATAAATAACCAAGCTGGACATTTGCAGAAATGCTTACAAAGGAAAGCCATTTTCATTGTAGTGAGTAGTCTGCAACTCACTGATTTGGAAGAGGTTGCTACTTCCAGTAACGAAATTCATTTCTGTAACACAGTGGTGAGACTTTGGCTCAGATTAAAGCTGAAGTATTCCCTTATTAAAGCACTAATGCTGATTAGCGAATGAGAGATCTCTTCCATTTAAAGTCATGTTTCCTGTACGAAGGAGTGATCTGATCTTAAAGAAAGATTTTACCTGCTCAGCCTTTGAGGTATTGCACTAGGCATCACACATTTTTACAATGCTATGCTAAATAACATTTTAAAAGCATCTGCTTCCATCTAATGAAGGTGTGCTATATGTCACATTACCAGCTCATGGGGACTGTTCTGTTCCCTTGATGACCTTTCTTTTTTACTTCCCCCCCGCAACTCATTGGGTTCTCACTTTTGAATAGCTGTTATGCATGGACCTCCTTGACCTCCTGGAAAAAAAGTACTTTTCTGCTCTTAAATGGAATAATTTTATTTATTTTGCTTTGTTCTTTCAGGCACTTGAAATAATGGTATATCAAGAGTTATCTTGTCCATTTTGTTGTCACTATTGCAGTAGTGTAGAGCATCAGGACTCTGATTTGTCTTGGAACTTGAAAGGGAGGTTGCTATGGTAACCGGGCACTATATATCCCATTTGGGACTTGAGTTAGGTGCGCAGGCTTCATTTAACTTTCTAGTAGTCCTCTTGAAAATGTGTTAAGTCTGTGAACTCCAATAAAACATCATCTCTGGTGTACTAAGGAAAAGTGATTCTTCATTCTGTCTCTGCCCCCGCTCCGCTACGTCCCTTTCGTCCGCGCCTTCCTTCTCACTCCCTGTTGAGTGAGCGACTGGATGTGTTGTTCTGGCGCTTCCCGGGTGCGGGAAGGCAGCGATGGAGATGCTGGCCTAAGCTGTTGGGCTCTGGTGGTATGGCTCTCCCTCTGTCAGCACGGGGACCGGGGGGGAAGGGGACACCCCAGGAGCTGAGCACGATGCATGGACACCCAGCCGATCAGGCGCAGGGGCTGGATGGGCATGGTCAGCACCGCTGAGGTCCCGCTCCTGAAAATCGCTTTCTCTTCCCCACGCTTTAAAAACAAGCGGACGTAAGCTCTGGTGACTGCCAGCTGGCGTCCTGCGCCCTGCCGAGGCGTCGCTTCTTTCTGAAGCGCTGCACAGGTAAGAGCTCCCTTCGGAGTTGGTGCCCTGGAGGCTGGAGCTTGTCTGGGGAGGTTCAAGCACTTCCATTACCTTCTTAGGAAAGGGGTAATGAAGTAAAACAGGCTGCGTATGCACTTAAAGGAAAGGAGGAAATCTCGATGGGGATGAACTGTTAGGAACCATTGTGTAAAATTACTTTTATATTATCTAGTAAGAATAATTCCCTCCTCTTTGATTTTTATGCTTTTTTGCCAAGCTCTAATAAAAACCAAGCCTCTTTTGAAGATGCAGGCATCTCCCACATGTAAGAATGTGATGGCTGCTCTCTTTCTTCTTCTGCATAAGATGTTCCCTCTTATTCTGGGTGGTGTTTTACCACTCATTCTGTGGTAGGGCTGTAGGCCAACCCTGTTGGTGCCCCTAAGCACTCAACGGAGCAGAGCACAGGCTGGATCACAGATGATGGGCTGGGTGCCTCTCTGAGCTTGCAGCTGGATTGAATTACCGTGCTGGGTTTGGGTTTCTTTCCATTCTAGCTGAGGGGTTTAGCACCATCTGTGAGCTGTTTGTAGACAGCAGCAGGTCTCATGTTCTGAAATACATTTGGGTGAGAGAGAAGAGAGGCTGGGAGGGATGGCAACCTCTGTTGCTGGTTGTAGGTGTATTTCATGCGCACGTTCAGTTGAGATGCACCCGGACTAATTGATAATAACAAAAATTCTTTGTAAGAGTCTTTCTCACCATGGTCAGATCCTGCTAGCTTGGTACATGCAATTTTTGTACATTTAAAAAAGAAAAAGGCTTTTTTCTAGGTATGTTGGGACATCTGTAAATATTTATTCAGTTCCAGCTGGTAGCTTTCTATTGCCTACTTACCATCATGAGTTTATTTGCAGCATTGAGTGGTGGCTATGGTGCCTATGGGGTAAAAAATAAAGAAAAATTAGATGTTTCTTGAGCTCAGACTGCTGTTGGGTCCTGCTTATGGTGGGTTTCCATGACTTTGTGATAAGTGAGAGGCCATTTGGATAATTCAGGGTGTGGAAAACTCCATAGCTTCTATTTCCAGGATATTGTCAGGTAATTCTTCCCCCCGCCCCCAGAAGCACAGTGGGGAATATAGTTTTCAACTAATACTGCCGGTTCCTCTTTGCCCTTGGATAATATACCTCTACAGATTTTGGGCGTTGTTTTTGTTTTAGATTGGGTGGGTTGGTTTTTTTTTTTGGAGCCAGCTTTAGTAAACAAGTTGAACTTGCTCAAGGCTAGAGATAGAAAGAAATTTAGGGTGGTGACCTGAGGTCTTATGTGGAGACATGTTTGCAGACCTGCTCTGCTATAAACTTGGAAGCCATAGGTAATCTGTTTTCTCTGTAAGTGTCCCTGAAGAGGAGGCAAATGGAAAGAATTTCAGAAAACAAAGCTTGTAGTCAGCTTTCTGCCTGTCCTGGAGGTGGAGGAAAGGGAGTTCTTGTGCGTGTCCGCAGTTTTTTTTTTTTTCTTCACTTTTATGATCTTTGATAGTTGGGAGTGGGGTAATATTTCACATAGTTATAATTAGAGATCTGTTGTTGATGCTTTGCATCTCAGTCCTCACTTGAATGCAAATAACCATTCATTTAGGTAGAACAGGTATAGTTCATACCCCCAGGACACTGATTAAGAATAACTGTGTAAGGCCACAGATATTTCCCTTCCCTCATGCAAATTTAGCGGGGAACATTTGCCTAACCCCCTCCTTATTCTGCAGTCTTGCTTAACCGGGAACATAATGACATGAAACATGGGGTTTGTAACAGCCTACAAAGAGGAAAAATAGGAAGTACAGACTTTTAACATTAATCTTTTCTTCTTCGTTAGGTACAAGCTAAGCAGAGAGCTCCTGCATCTGCTGCTGTGTCCCAGTGCTTGTGCTGGGAAGTGCTCAGCTGGGCTTCATGGCTCAGATGAGAAGTTCTCTGTTGGGCTGTGACAGAGGAATGTGATTTTTCAGCCCTGGTTTTGCAAGGAGATTCACAGTGAAAATCATACTGGAAGCTGTCAAAACCCAAACGATTTGCAGATTTCTAAAAAACAATATGCTAAGATAGAGTTAGGTTTTTAGGAAGTGTCTAAGCATTGATACATGGAGAAATTATTATTTTCTTGCCTGGCTAGAGGACTGCCAGCTTTCACACTGTCAAGAAGAATCCACATGTAACCTGAATAACACATGATCATGTCTCATGGGAACTTAAAAATATGATTTGCAGGGCTGACAGGCTCTTTGCTGTATCAGCTTTGTGTGGTTGTAGTGCAAACAAAAATGCACTTCAGGTACCTCGAAAAGAATTCTGAAAAATATGTCATGTTTTTAATACTGTGAATTGTTGTGTCTCTGGGTAAGTCTTGTCTGCAAAACATTTTTACTCCTCTTGGGAAGACAGGTGATTAAACATAATATTCTCATTTTCCTGTTGCTGCAGTATTTTTGCAGCTCGGTAATAAGCATTTCTTTTTTTTAATCCATCTGTGCCTGCTGTGTTTGGTTTTGCCCACTGAAAGCAGTCTTCGTTTCTGGCAGTTTCATGTAAATCAGTAGCGTTTTGGGGACGAAGCTTTGCCATGGTATTGATACGCGCTGCAGGAAAAGGGAGGAGGTAGTTAAATTCCCAGCTGCATGTTGACAACGCTGTGGTCAAAACTTTTTTTTTTCTTGGTCTCTTCAGCAGCCATCCCGCCACTGCCGGTATCGGCATAAATAATGAGTGGTTAAAAAAATGAACCAAGTGACTTAAACTCCCATTTCTATAAATATAGCATCTTCCTGTCTAGTTTTCCTGAGAGAATTTGTTCTTATGTTGTTTGCTGTACAGACTGTGGAGTATATTAATCTCACTACTTTCACAAGGGTGGATTGGGGGATCTTGTGAAGTCACTGGCTCAGCATCACTACTAAGCAAATGTTTGCCTGGTTAATTAATGAATGCTATAGATGATAAAACTTGAAGCTATTACAGACAAGTACTTAGGTGTTTTTACATTGTAGGTGGAATGTGTCATCTCTCAGTGGAACAGCCGCCTTAGTCTCAAGTAGAAGATGTTGTGCACAGACTGGATGCTTTATCTTCCTTCTGCTGGTATACTCGAAGTCATCCTGCATCTACATTAATTTCCTATAAGGAAAGATTTTAACTTGGAAATCCTGGCCTGAGCATCATTCTTCTGAAGTAACTTAATAAATTGCCATGTAGTCTTGCCATCTCATGGTTGGTTGAGGTCCTCAGGCAATATTTAGCGTAACAGAATAAGCAGTGCTCCAGTTAACACAATCATCTCATATGCAGAAAGATGCATTTGTGCCTTTCAAGACAAAGAACCTTTTCACTGTACTTCCAGCTATTATTCTGTTAATTCTTTGCAGAGAATTGCCACATCTTTGTTTTCCTTTGGGTGGGGAACGAGTTTAGCATGTTCGCACTGAAGAACCCAGAGTTCGAAGTGACAACACTTACATGAGGATTAACTTTTTTAAGGCCTTGAGGGTCCCTGTGGAGTTGCCTGAAGCCCACTAACCAAAGATTGATTTTCAGCCTCGTATATTTGTTATGTTTGTCCAATTCCTAGAGGGCCTGTAAATCAAATTAATCTTAATTAAATTTAAGCCTGTGATAGGAGGGGCCAAAATAAAAAAAGAAAACCATAATATTGTAGAGTTTAAAGCATGAAAGGATCATTAGACAAGCAGACTGTTACTTTTTCTGGTTAAAATGTAAATACGTTTTGAATTCACATTTCTGTAAATACATTTTTAACTTAATCATTTTTAGACTCAAGTTAGACTGTCTGTAATACGCTGACTACTGTGCTTTTGTCTTCGCGGGAAGAGTATTCTTCAGACCAGTAGGTTGAAAGCTGATTTGATAAGCCTGTCTTGTCATGCTACACCTGTAAATTGTTTTGATCAAATTTGCAACTGTAATATTCTAATAATAATTTCTAATATTAATATTAGGAAAAAAATCCTATAGTGGATGTTTCCATATGATAGAAAGGGACAAAGAGAAAAGTGATAAAGATGGTAGTCATTTATATGTATGGTTTTTTTTGTATGTATTCTTAAGCTGACTTAAACATTACATTTAAATCCTGCGCTAGGAATCATTAGATGTGTGAGACCATGCAGAATTACTTAACCTCCTGTAGAGGTCTGCATTTTAACAAAACAGACCTCCGTTTTGCATCTCTAGGTCTATTATTGTTTCTGAGGAAAATTCCTCTTTTTATTTAAATCCAATAGAAACTTTTTAAAAATACTTGTCTTCATCAGGCCAATATTGCCCTCTTTTTCAAAAACACAAGGTATCTCTCCACTTCTGGTTCTGAAGGGAGTCCAGTGTTCTTTCATATCTTGTCTCATAAAACAATTTGTGCACCAATAGACTCACCACCGTATTTTTCTGCATCAAAGTAGATTTCAATGCTCCAAAGCTGTGAAAGACAGTATTGGCTTTTGTCTTTCTCCTAGAAACACCCTACTTAAAAGCTCTTGCTTACTTCTCCTTGTCTCATTCCTTCCTTCATCTAGTTTTAAGGCAATTCCTAGAAGCTTGCAGGAAGTTTTTGCAACCAGGTTGTGTTTGGTGTAATCCACTGACATAATTTATATATTTCATAGGTCTGTGTCCTAGGTGGGCAACCTGAACTAGGTGGTTTATGTTTGGGTGTTTTGTTTTTGTTTTTTTTGTTTTTTTTTTTTTTTGGCAGGGCATGACACTGACAGTGGTGTTTTGAGCCTCCTGGGAATGAAACTGTTTCCTCCAGAGTGTGATCTTGATGCGTCCAAAGGTTTCTCTGTCTTCTTTTCCCTGTGTGTCTCCTGTGTGCGTTCTTCCTTTATTTTAGCAGTCTTTATTTCATCCTGGCAAAGAGAGGGAAACTCTGGATTTATTATTAAACTCTAATAAGGGTGCACAAATTGTTTTGAAGTTAAAGACAAACAATGCTGCTTGGACTATGTAAATAATGCAGTGGGTTACCTGACATACTGAAGAGGCTTCTAGAGTTTCTCACCTCATCGCATCTCTTGCAAACAATTGGTAAAGGTCAGCTTCCAGTTAAGCTGGTAACTGTTACTTTCTTCATTAGGCTTAAAAAGGAGTGTGTCTCTTTGGTTTTTGTAATGTTCCAGAAAAGTGAAACTTCCTGGGACAGTTACCAAAATTTTCCTCTTTCTTTGCTTTAATGTGTCTTGCTGTAACAGAGATCGAGAAGTTTGCTGAGCACCCAGCCACTCTCCTTGCTTTTGGTAGGCTTCTGAGCAGGTCACTGAGCCTGATTCTGTGAATAAGTTTGGTGGTTTATTAGACTATCTAATAAATGGCAATGATACAGATACTAACATTTACCTAAAATCTCAACATGCACAGTCATTCTGTATTCACAGGCAAACCTGTGCATTTAGTAAGTTTGAGACTGGGCCCTTGCTGGCTTGGTCACATCTTTGCCTGCATCAGCTGAGCTGTGTTCTTGCTTTTACCAGAAGAGAAATCTGGTTTCCTTACTGCCAAACAGGCAGCCTCAGTTAGGATACATTTGTTGTCCTCTGCAAATCTTGAGGCTGCAGAATTGTTCTACTCCATGGGATACGTTGCCGGATTTCTGCTCTGCGAAAGTAGAGGGATGGTGAGGAAGAGAAGTGAAAAGTGTTGTGCTTAGGAGCTTCACGGGTTTGCACTAAACCTGCTTTGAGCACAGCAAAAGCTTCTTCCTTGTGTTTCAAGCCCAGTAATACGTGTGTGTAAGATGTGTTTTGTGGTACCCGTGTTGTCAGCCTTTCCATTACAACCTCCTATATTAAGTTTAGTATTTTTGGCCTGAGTTAATTGCATCATGCAAAGATGTGGCCTAACCTCTTTCAGCCTACAGTGAACAGTATTTTATCCACATTTTTCTTGAATTGGTTTACCAATTCGGGGTTTTGTTTCTTTTTTTTTT